>JAOYSI010018883.1:25816-36091 GCA_025775065.1 Hiodon alosoides
AATCTGAATAATATTTTACTGCCCCGAGTCTGAACTTTGCGTACGTGACAAATAGTGTCAGCTGTGAGGGGCACCCAGTAGAATTCTGAACTAAGTCACAGAGCGGAAGCTAATATTGTTTTGTTTTGTTTTTTACAAGAAGTTGAAATACAAACTCCTGATTGTACACAGTTAGACACACAGCCGTGTGGACTGTATTCACACAGCACATCTTCTCGGCCCAAGGAGCCCTTTAGCATAAAACAGTAGAGTAAGGCTTGCATACAAGAAGGGGTTAACGTTCTCCGTACTCACCAGCTCCTTCTGCAGGGTCCTCTTTAGCTCGGCAAGCCTCTGCTGAAGCTGTTTTATGGTCTACAAGACAACAAGGAATCCATTAGGGCTGGGCAATATGGCCTATAAATAGTGTTACTATATCACGACACACATCTCCATATTTTGAAATCTCCTCTAAAGCACTTCATAAATGCTTGATTTAACCCTTTGATGCATACAATCACACCAGTGTGATGATTCCAGCAGTCCCCTCAACATATGTCTGCTTTAAAACATTCTTGTTTATATTGGAACAATTTTAAATGTGGATGCAAAAAGGGGGAAATCTCAACCAAGTTAGTTAACAAAACAGTATTTATTCAAACCAGGCAATTGCACACATAGGCTTTAGATGCTGTTAAATTAAATTGAATAATGACATGTAGGACTACATACTGCTGCCTAGTTCTACAGAGCTCAAGCTCGACCAAGACCCTTAAACAGAGCTCAAGCTCGACCAAGACCCTTAACAGAGCTCAACGCAACCAAGACCCTTAACAGAGCTCAAGCTCGACCAAGACCCTTAACAGAGCTCAACGCAACAAAAGTGCATTAAACAACATTCCTGCCACCTTTTGTGGCAATGGCTTTTCTGCATATTTTACCGATAACCGTTGTTTGTTCAACGTCTTCTTTGCGATATCCAAACCACTGCCAGACGATGGATCCAGTGCTATTTCTATTCGGAACCAATTCGTCCGCCTTTCATTACCGTTTCCCGAACTCGACACTCGTTTTGTCGTTTCGCTTCTTTCACTCTCTCTAGGCTCTTTCCCTGTTCTCCCCAGATACAAAAACACACGTCTCATGACTCTCTCTCCTATATACGTCACACACACTCGTCCAGGAGAGTGGTCTGGATGGGTGAGCGAGTGTGTGTGAGTTTTTGTTCTTTTTGTGTCTGTGAGAGTGAGAGAAGCGGAAACGCAAAAAGAGTCTCATGCCAGCAGCTTAAAAAAATTTCTTGACAATTTCTACTCGATTTTGGCGAAATAGTAATTTACTACATCGTGAGCAGAACAAGCCGCGATACATCAAGTAAATTCGATATATCGCTCACCCCTACAATCAATCATTCAGCATCTACACAAAACCGCTTACAAACATGCCGATAATCAAACTTCAGAGAGGACTTCTAACTTACACAGCACCAGAGATCAGGAAACGTTACCCGAGGACTTCAGCAGATGCTCACGTCACCATGGCAACACGTTTTCAAGCGGTTAACAGACATACAAATAAGCTGCAACAACGTTCAATGTAAATATGGCCTAACATCCATTAAAAACTGGAGAAAACAGATCACCAAAACCTGCAGTCGCTATCTTAATTATTCACACAGCCAAGGCAAACACTCTCTAGACCCCTGAGTCTTTAAGCGCAAGCTTCCCAGTGCCCGCTAAAACAGTGGCCTACTTTCTCAATTTAGAATCAATTGTTCCACAAAAAGTATTCGAGGTCATTCAGAAATATACCCTCCAATCAACAATGCTGAGACGACCTTAATGAATGGGACAGCCACACTTTCTAGAGCACAGTGCCCTAAAGAACACAGAGAGACCTACATCTACTTGCTTGAAATAGGCCGTTGCACTGACACAAGTCTGCAGTGTGATGAGACGTCTACCATTTTACAGGTAAGAAATAGCCAATAATAACAGGGGGACCACAGAAAATAAACTTCACAAACTGACAATCAATTCTGAGTTAAGCATTTGCTACAAATTCTCTGTGAGAATCACAATTTTTGCATGTTGTTGTCAGAACTGTGCTTTTTCACCAACAGCGTGGTTGTAATAATTCAGTTATCAGTTGTCAGTTATCAGTTAAACGGGATGCTGGAGATCAGTAAGCACCTTGTTCTTCTCACTCAGCTGGAGTTCCAGCTCTTTATTGGTCTTCTGCAGGTGAGCCAGGTCATCTCCGCTCACCGCCCCATTCAGTGCTGGACCTCGCAGCTGTCCCGTCAGCGTCTCCACCTCCACCCCCAGGTCCGACACCTGCAGCGCAGACGCGAAGGTTCAGCCCGCGCACCGGCGCAACTCCAGTGGGCCGAGTCAAGCCGAAACGGAAGCCTTCTGACCCGGGACGGCCAGGCGTCCAGCTGTTGGGCCTGGGTCATCACCTCCTGCCTCAGGCGGGCCAGTTGGGCCTCGCTCTCCGCCTCCCGCTCCTCCGCCTGTTTGCTCCGACGCTCTGCCTCCGCCCGCAGCTCGGACACCTCCAACCCAGCGGCCCGAAGCTCTGCCCCACGGCGATGCAAAAACACGGAGTCACACACCGATTGGCCCGGACACGGCCGCAAACCTTGCGTTAACACAGAGGGCGAGTGTGCGGAGGACACGCGTAGGTGCACCAAAAATCAAAGCTGACCAACGTTAGAAAAATCATACATTAACCTCAAATAAACTCCCAGAAGAATGCATGCCCCTATTCAGAGTTTTATGACCAAGGATCATAGATTATGAGTTACTACACGGAAAAAAATGCAGATAACAGATGATTTGTGACCGGCGCTGCATGTGGTAGAACCAAACAAATACATTTTTTCATAATGAGTTTGTGATAACAATCCACAAAAATCGGATTTGAAAATACAAATTTGCAAGGCTTTTGATGTAAACAACGCCCCATCCTTTCAGAAGAGAGGCGACAATCAAAACGTCTAGTTTCAAAACCGGTCGGAACCGGCGAAAATGTGGAACTTCTACAATCTACAGATGTTCCAGCCGTCAGTGATTTGTCTGGCAGGGGCCACTGACCTTCCTGAACAGAGCTCAGCTCCTCTTCCCTCTTCCCCAGCTGCTGGGAGATTTTGGCCAGTTCCTCCTCGGTCGCCCTCTGAGCTGACGCCATCTCCCTGGCCTGCCAGAGAAACGGGAGCCCACCCCCCTGACTGAGAACAAGGGCAGAAAGACCCGAGAGAAGACCGGTCTCCACAGTCACCGGCTCAGCACCAGAATCTTGACCTTAACATCTACTGAGAGGCAAGATCCTGCATCTGGTCTGCATTAGTGAAGATAAAAGATTTAAAAATAAGATGTGGGGACACTTTCTTCCCCCCCAGAAGAATAGCCAGGCAGTCTTTCAAAACACATAAATCTAAAAAATAGGCTCAAAATCTCTCTAATACTACTTCAGACGCCCCTGACTTTTGTCTCTGGTTCACTGCCAAGTTAACAGTAGCTGTGGATAAGGACAAATTTTAGCTTAGTACCATTTCAAAAACACACACACGTCCCCTGGAAAAACTGGTTTACATTGATGCGTTTAAAAACCAACTCTGTGGTACCTATACACTAATCTCCAATCTCCTGAACGCTCATTTGCTTTAAAAGTTGTTTTGTTTGCTGAAATGCATCTTTTAAATCACAATGGAATGTTACAATGTGCAACAGCGATGTTCAAACTTACTGGTCTTTAAAAACAACAGAGAAAGCAAAAATTCAAGACCCAATATCACCTATGAGGGTTCAAGCCTCTACTGGCAGTTATATCAGTTCATTTCTGAAAGAATTAATTGCCTGGGAAGCTTATCTCCACGGCTTTAATAATTATACTCCAGTATTAAAATCAGTAGACTGTTGATGTACCAGATATCAGCAAAGTATTTTGGAACCTGGGCCTTGCTCACCTGCTCCTGCAGTTCCTCTTTCTGCCTCCGGGTGTCCTCGAGGGCCTTGGCAATCTCCACACTCACTGTCTGCCTGCTGCCTACCTCGGCCTGAGGAACACAAGCGGTACGTATTTATCCCCTGGAAACGGGGCACAGTGGGCTCCACTGGCCCACAGATCAGTGTGTGCGTTTTAAGGTGGGCCCCAGCAGGTCACACCCACCCGGGCCTGCTCCACTTCTTCAGCCTGTCTGCTCAGAGCAGTTTCCATCTCGCTCCTGGCCTGGACCAAGGCCTCTTTCTCCTGCTCCAGCTCGCTCTGGGGAGATGCAGAGCAAAGGGTGGGGGACGGGACGGGACAGAGAGTACTACTCTAAATTTTTAATGACCTTACTTGTCAATTCCGCCTCATGCCAGCACCGCGACTCTGGGTTGAGTTACACTCTGGAGAATTCTGTAAAGCTCTACCGGAGAACACAATTGCCACGACCGCCCCAGATTTGTTATGGGGGGGCCCACAAGTGGACTGCCAGGGAGTGCACATATAGGCCGTTCCCCTACATGGGAGGGACCCCCCACAAATACCGTAATAACATATGCTTGCACAAGGCCGGGCAATGACAAGGATTTCTTAGTTAGGAGCACATGCCAAAACAGAGCCAGGCTTCATTAATGTTACAAGGGTGATCCTTGGATCATTTGTTTGCCCCTTAAAATGCATACTTAGAATACTTGAAGAAATGTTCGAGTGATACAAGAACAAAGAAATTCCGTCAGGCTTTACTTTCCTGGCGATGTCAGGACTGGCAGCGGTACTGTGGGAGCACAACTCCTGCTACATGACAGCGCTAACTCCGCAGTACACAACAGTGGTCAGTTTTTACAATCTTTAACCGTTACCGTTACCGCCATCATCAGTTACCTACACAGGATCGCTCTGGACATGCTGTTGAAAGCCCGCTGGAAGGTAAAACTCACGATCCGGTGCTGGGCGGTGGTGCGGTCTATCTCCCGCGCCGTCTCCAGGGTGGAGACCTGGGCCTCCAGGCGCTCCACCTTCTCTTGGGCCTGCCGCTGCAGACGCTCACTGGTCACGCTCCACTCGGCCTGCTGGGAAGGCAGAATGTCTCGGTCAGACCACCGAAGACCACACCATGTAAATCTGATGTCCTTGCCAGAACATTTAACCTCTAAAAATAGGGAGGCTTTTTTTTTTTCTTTCTTCATCTTCAATGAGTTTGAAAAAAAAAAATGTGAATGGATGCCATGCTTTTTAGCCAAATATAAGCACATTATGTGTAAAGGGATTTTGAAACAATATTTTTGCTAGCAATTTCTTTATAACAGAGTGGCTGCAAAGGGACAATAAGCACGTTTCTTGTGAACGCTCTCTCAGTGTGGAACTGCTCACGTAATCAACACGGATTTGGGAGTTTATACTTATTTAAAGCTTTTAAATACGGTGCATAGGCTGTGATGCAATTATGCCTGCTTTTTTCTGTTGGAGCCCCCACTATCTAAATCGCTAGACCTCTTTATGGGGTGTTAGGGGATGGGCACCACAGACTAGCACAGACTTATCAGCTGAACTGTGAAGCTCATTTACTCCCATTTATAACTGCTGCAAATCTGCAATGGTTTCCATGTGAAAAATGCACGTCCTTTCAGAAGATGGTGACAAATTGCCAATCCAGAGCTGAATGATGGCTGGTTAAGATTTCAAATTTCGCTTTAAAAGTATTCTAAGGCAATTAAAACTCACTTATGAGTCAACATACAGAAAAGCCCTCGACACACATCATATCCAAAGGTCTCCAAGGTAAACGCAGGCTTTTTTTGTTTTGGGCTTTTTGCTAATGCGAACGCTAGGCAAGCAACAAATCGGATTTCATGTGGTCGGCAATGGAACAGTTTACGGTCGTAACGGTTGCTTAAAGGGCGAAAAAGGCCTCTAACCAGTTTCTGGAAGTGCGCCTCCCGGTCAGCCAACCGCTGCTCGCTGGTCTTCAGCTTCTGGTCGTGGTCCTCCACTTCCTGTTGTAGAGCACTGATCTGTGGGGGGCCAAGGAGTGAACCGGGGCATGACTGACTGGTCCTCTACTGCAGCGTCCCAGATGCCCCGCCCACCCCACTGACTGACAACCGCACCTGCGCTTTAGCCCTCTCTCTGCACGACTGCAAACTGTCCTCACGATCATTCAGCAGGGCCTGCAGCTCCGCAACAGTGCTGTTGAGTCGGGATATCTACGGGGAGGGGGGGAGAGCTGACTCGGAGTCCAGGGTGCCAGGCGGCGTGACACGCGCGGGGCTTCCCTACCTGCGCCTCGAAGGAGCTGACGGCATGGGCGTGGCCGGTCCTCGCCTCCAGCAGCTCCGCTCGCATCTCACCCACCTTCTCCTCAAGCGCAGATTTCTACACATCACAGGGGGAGGGAGAAGCACAGAGCACCTTTAAAACCCACGGTTCATTTAACCCAACACCGCCTCGTCTGGTCTCTAACACACTTGGCTTCAGGGACATCCTCCGTACACTGCTCCCCAGCTTACCTCTTTCAGTAGCTCTCGCAGGTGCTCGTCCTCTGTCCAATTCACCTGCAGACGTCTCTCCAAGAAGGAAACCTTCTCCTGCAGGTCAGACACCAACCTGTCCTTCTCCTTCTCTGCTACTGCCCCCTGCAAAGGATGATGGGACATGCATATCTCGCATCAAAAATCATGCATATTTCGTATCCCAAGTCTAGCTCATACAGTGGAAAGAAACAAAGAGCAATGTAACCAAAATAATATTATGGTACGTCCATTTCAAGGAAACTCTTAACCAAGCACGGTAACCTGTTGTGACGTGCATTGCACACACTCATGGAACATGGATAAGAAAGACTTTTAAACGCATAAGGAGCTAAAATGAGAGGCGTGTGTGGTGCAAAAATGAGTCCGACCTTCTGTTTGTGCTGCTCATACTGCAGCTTAAGGGCCTCGTGTTCGGCCTCCAGCGAGTGGAGAGACTTCTCCATGGCTGCCGCGGTGCTCCGGGACTGAGGTCAACACACAGAGGCATGAACACCACGACAGTCACTAACAAAGCCAGCCAAACTGTGTCATTATCAACGCCAAACTCTGCCCAACACTGGCACCATTTCTGGCATGCAGTTTGCACTAACTTTGGACCTAAAAGGGTGTGAGAGAGGACTCACCTTCTGGAAGTCCTCAGACACCTGCTGAATGACATCCTGGAGTTCCTGTCCTCTTCCCTCCAGCTCCGTGATCTTCTTCTCAGCTTCCTCTCTGACCATGAGAAGCTCCTCCCTAGAATAGAAAGCGCCACAACACGGACGTGAAGACAGCACCCTGTCGCCAACCGTCCGATAACCCAACGTGTGGTCCTTGACTATACTGTAAAGCACCAGCATCAAATAACGAATCCCATAGTTAAAAGCACAGCTCAACAATCCCTTAGCACGACGAGATGTTACGGCTCCTCTAACGAACATGTCGTTCAGTGATCCTGCATGACACAAAGTCCTCCAGCCCTCACCGCTTGGCCTGCAGCTCTGCGTTCACCGTACAGCTTTCCTGGTGGTCTTCCTCCAGTTGACGAAGTCTTTCCTGGGCTTCAGCCAGCCCCCTGCGGGCGGTCTGCAACTCCCTCTCCCTCAACACCAGCTGTTCCTCCTTCCTCAGGAGCTGGCAGGGAGAACAGAGGAGTAAATAAAGACGTCTCTTCACAAGTTCCTTCTTAAGGAATGGCCGAGGGAAGTCTTTTTCCCCTTTAGATATCGGAAAACGTATTTTTCTCAACGTTATATGCGTGAGTAGTCAGACAGTCGCACTGTAATTCAGTAATTCCCATCAAGTTCCTGATAACCCCCTGCTTGCAGTCATCTATAATTTAACAGCAAAATCTGTTTAAGAAGTGAAAATGAAAAATTCTCAATTTATGAGTATGATTATTATAATCCTTAAAGTGCTGTTTCATAACCTACTTACCAAGAAGACATTGCTTTCAACGGAAGAATTGAGGTTTGAATATTTCATTTCAAACTTTTCATATTTCATTTAAAATGCCAAATCCTTCAAGTAACATAAAGCACTTCAAACTGGACCATATAAAGTTAAGCTGGGACAGGGAATTAATATATTATTTAAAACAAATAAGAACACAGCCTTTTGCTTTTGGTCCTTTATTCCAACATTAAAAGACCCGATTTCACCAATTATAAATAATTTAACTGATTTAGATTTTCCCCTTTTTCATTCTGTTTAAATGAAGCTGATTGACAGGCAGACACTCGGGTCCTTTGGGACCAGGAGCACCAGAGGAGCCAGGTGAGATGGGGATGGCAGAACCTCAGCCTGTCCTCCACTACAACGGGAGAGACCGAGGGGCGTCGCTGAGGGAGGCTCTCGTCCCATACCATGTGCTTGACCTTGGCCAGTTCCTGCTGTTGGAAGCCCTCCAGCTCGTCCAGGTCATCCCTCTTCTGGAACAGGCTGAGGCTCTGCTCCATCATCTCGTCCAAACGCGAGGACAGCGACGCCTTCTCCTGGGGCGGGGAAGATGGGATGCGGGTGTCACAGGTGAAGCCACCCCCTTGTTCGCCACGAGACAGCCGGGAGCAATGTTACCATTCTCGACAGAGAGTGGCAGCACGTGGAGGAACTCACCTGCTCCAGCACGGCTAATTTCTCCATCCATTCCTGCAAACAGAAACTTGTTCAAAAACAGGATTCAGACCAAAGAACATTCTAATACTCACACCTATATTGACGTAGGAGCAGTTTTCACAAGCATTTATACAGAGCACACCCCCCCGGATATAGAACTAAGCCAATTTAACTATAGTACTGAAACAAGAAAATAGGTTACGGTCACCTGATCCTTCTTCTCCAGAGCCAAAGCCATGCCCTCCGCCATTTTGGCTCTATTGGCCTGGTATGTCTCGTTCTGGTCCTGCAGTTTCCTCATGGATGCTGGAAAAGCGGGATAAAGGGGGCATGTTTGCTGCTGTCGTTAACCAGTTCCGTTTCATGACCTGAGTCCACAAACCAACATTTGCAAAGAGAATTACCTTCAGACAGCGGAGGAGAAGATGTTAGAGCGAAAACAAATTAATGGAAGTTTTTCTATAACGGCTCATTTTTAGGAAACAGGAGAAAAACCATAAATACAAAGTTGGTCCCAGGTTATGAAAGAAGCAACACAGAGCAAGGACTGGATATAGCTGTAGAGCGTTACAGCAGCTGATGCGTCAGCCATCCCCTGCCCTTGGCATGTCTAAAGCTAGACACATTGCACAGTTAAAGGAGAGCAGTGTGCAGAGCGCAGGAGGTGATCAAGCAGGGATATTAAGATATAGATGTACAGTACCTAGAAAAGTACGCACCCCTTCCAGCGATTTGTACACCATTTGGTTGAATTACAAATGGTGTACACTTAAAAAAAAACTTAATTTAACTTGAATGCTAAAAATAGCTTTAGCTTTAGCTTTACAATACCTCGTTGATGAGAGATTTCTGAATGCGGGAGAATACTTTTTCAAGACACTGTAAATTGTTTAAAAACAAAGTATACCTAGCAACTTTGAATTAGTTCTTTAAATTTTAACGATTGAGAAACCGCCCGGTTTTCCATGTCGTTTGTCCTACAACTTCCCGTATTCCTTAACAGTAATTATTTCGATTTTAAACAACCAAACCGTTGTGTTCATAACAACACATCCTCAAGATCTGGCGCTATGTTATAGAATGAGCAATGAATAGCTCACAAATGGCCAATTAAGCGTCACTCAAACTAATACATCACAGGCTGTCAGCACCTTTGCGAGCCGGCGTTCCGGCTAACTGTGCGCAGATATGGGAGGAATTTTGTACCATTACGTTATCAGTCCATAAAAGTCACTTTGTAGACCTGCCGAGTTAAGGGAGGGGAAGCAAAAGAGAAAGGGCAGAGCGTGCGTCTTAATTCCGGCTGGAAGCTGAAATCCGCCATTACCTGGTGCTTCTTGGTTCCTTGGGGTGGTTTTTTAAAGACAAGCAGCCCGCAGACCGTGGTTAATGGGGAGGCATGCAAAGGCGAGTAAAGCGGAGAGAACAAGGCGACGCATGTTGGCGGGGGGGGGGGAAACAAAAGGTACGTACAATCCTGGTGTTTTTCTAACGCAATTTCAAGCTTCTCTTTCGTCCTCTGCAGAAGTCGAAGCTGCTCAGCATAGTCTGGGGGGGTACCACAAGAACAAAAAACACAGAAAAATATTACAAAAAAAAAAAAACGAAATAAAAATTAAAATTGAAAATTTTTAGTTTGTGGTAAAAATAAAAAACAATAACAAACAAAACATAAAAAAAA
>JAOYSI010018894.1:0-11348 GCA_025775065.1 Hiodon alosoides
TTTCAGTGTGCTTAAATTGCATTTTATTCTAATCCACCTCCCTTTGCAGATAGTATTTTTTAAATTCCAGTCTTATTTGGCCTAGAAGAGAGGTGCATGGGTATTTTTATCACAAGGGAAACATGATTAAAATGAGCCTATATTTTGATCAATTTCATAAAATATTCAGACGTTTTGCAAATCAGATGAACATCTCTTGTCTTTGCATTTTTGATTGTAACACAAGAAGAAAAAATAGCCAACCAATAAGGTTAGTACTACCACTGAGATGCATTTGTAAATGAAACATTTGTGAGGCAAGACCTCCCTCTGGGCTGTGCTTGTCTCAAGACAGGACGACACACTATCACTTTGACAGATGTCTTCTGTAGAGTGTGACGTACGGAAAGGCAGTGAAGAAGAAGAGTTAAGTCAGCTGAGGGAGGAGGAAAGGGACATGAGTCCTCCTGCGTAAATCAACATTAGGGTTGCTGTTCATCATATTTATATATCTTTCCCTGCACTGACTGTATCTTGAAAATTCCAGCCAAATCGTGTCCTAAACAAACATGCTGATTCTTGGCTGTTTGGTTCACAGCAAGTGGCAAGCTCGTGAGATGACAGAGATGTTATCCTACGAGACACATACCGACACTGTGAAAAAACTCTGGCCCCTCGCGTCCATTAGATTCCCCCCGTTAGCCCTGCTTCATCAGGGAGGGATTAGATTTCTCTGCTACGCATCTCAAACAGTACATTTGTGGTATGGAGATGTTTGTAGATTACGTCCTTTTTTATTCTTGAGACTGGAGATTCAGTGGAGGCCATCAATCAAAGTCAATGGGTCTTTCCTTCGGATCTCTAACCCAACAAAGCCACTGATACCCGGGTAGACATTGTTAAAAAGCTGTATGCAGTGGAAGCACTTTTCACCCTGTTACAAAGAATCAAGCTATTCTATTTTCAGACCTGTAATTTTGCAATGAACTCGCATATGTGAGCACGGTGGGGTTTCATGGTAAAACAGCACATTATCTTTTTAGGACATTTATGCTTGAATAATCTGAAAACATGGGTAATTAAATGCCTCTGATGAATAAAAAAGCAACAAATTGTGTGGTGTGAAAGGTCCATTTTAGTCTAATTCAGAATGAGAGAAAAAAACATTGATACATTGAGTTAATTCCACCAACTAACATTACAAACTTCAAATAACCGCTGCTGTCATTAATGCATGGTTAAGATCAACTTGCAATTCCACATCAATAATAAAGTTTTCCATACCCTACATCTTGTCGAATGGCCAGATGTATATCTGACAATGGAATAACTTCAGAATGGAACGATGTGATGTTTTTATGCTGCAGCTTGTGGTAGTCTTGGCTTTGGAAGTATCGACCAAACGCAGTGGTGTAGTGTGACTAACATGCACTGCACTTTGTGGTTCTTCTTGAACTCCAGTCAAAAGAAATGGAAACAAAGGGTTACCTTATCAGCTCTACAATATTCCAGGCAACATCGCGTCAGTCTCTTCACTAATTCCAGCCGCTGGCTCCACGTCAAGCAGAAAAGGCCTTTGTGTCAGACCGTGGCACAAGAGAATTTTCGCCTTCCATCTGGTACTTTTTGTCATAATCATAATAAACTCACAATTCATCCAAGTTTATGAAAATTGGTAGGAATTAATTTATATTGTGGTAGTTGAATAAGCTGCTGATGCAGGACTCCCCCACAGCCAACCTGAGAGTCCAAAGACAATTTCCTCCCACAAGAAAGAGAGGAGAATAAAGCAGAATCAATCTAAGTCGTGAATGCCAATGTGTTCCTATACTACAGGCAATCATTGTGTAAAGTCAGGCATTTTGCTCTTATTAGGATGTATTTAATGACTGATTTTGTATACTTATGGCGGGTATAACCCTCATTGGCCCATCTTGAGTGACATCATCGTTAACCCCTACCCCAGCTCACCTCACACAATTTGTCCAATCTTAAGTTAATTGCTAAATTTAAGTATCTACATTTCTAAGGTCTGGAAAACAAACTGTGCTCCTTTTCAAAATGTGAGAATCAGAGTTGTATGTCAGCTGCCCACACAAAGGAATGTGAAAATGTACAGCTTATTTACAACTGACAGGCAAAAGCACAACATTTGAAAACGGGCATTCAGTGTTAGATACTGTTCAATTCCCAGCCTCCTTAAAATGTTCCCTACATATATTGTAATTTATTATTTATTGTTTTTATTGTTTTGGGTACTCGTTTATTTATTAATTTAATATTTTCAACATGCTCAGTGAAGATATTTCTGCCTACCACAATTCTCAAATGGAACCTTAAAACAGCAAGGAAACCGACTGAAACCAGGAAGAATACATCTCAGGCAACATCTGGGGGCAACTAAAAACTGTGAGGCTGTCGTCAGGTGTGCCCATAACTACTCCAGTTTACGATATTGGGTCAGTAACTGATTAGATTAGTAATCCCACGTGAATGAATGGGCACGGCTTCCCTTTCTTTTCAATGGTTTCTCCTCTAAAGTCAGCGCTGAGCCCTCTGGATGTCAGTCAACGCAGTACAAGCGCTGCAATGCGGGAGGCCTTTGGGATGGCTGCTCAGTAGCTCAGACTCCCACACACGTTGTTGGGGAAAAACAACAGAACGACGACGCCTTGTCTTGATCTAATTACAGCTGAAGTGTGCACTTCGGAGGGTACGGTCATCTTCATGGCATTGGTATTAATTGTGACATGCGCTGCCTAAGTGTGTGATTATTCCCCCTGCAGAGGGTTCGAATGTCCATGGGTGGATACCAAAGAATGAGAATGAGGCCTAACTTAAATCAACCTCCTAGCTTAGATGACTTAATAATGCCGTAGAATAAGACCCCTCCCCACCCCATACCCTTGACATCTGTAAGCTGCTTCAGTGTTATGCTACTGCAGTTACTTTACTATTTGAAGTCAGTTAGTACAATAGGAGTGTGGCTTCCTTCAATCATTTACAAGTCATATCATGAATAACCTGCCCATCAAAACAAATTAATCATGCTCCATTGAGCATGTGCTTTTGCGAGGAATCATTTATTCCTGTCATCACTTTCAAGTTTTTCTTTGCCGACATATTTATCTATTCTAACTTCAACCCTTCCGTTGCTCAATGGGAGAGCAATGCCAAATCGATTTAAAGCATTGCCACAATGTGAAAAGGGTATGGAATATAAATACTCCATTAAAAATGTCTGAAACCATCAGAGTGTGGGAGTGTGAAATTATTTTCACCCTTTATATTATTTAAAGACGAGATATTAGGATATATTTTGCCAAACTCTTCACAGAGTAGAAAATGTAAGAGAGCTAACAATATTTTTAACACTTCTCTGAAAATACCCAGCATCGTGTGGATTGCTAACCGTTTTAGTTTATTATCTTCCAGATTATTATTATTTTTTTTTGTCAACATATTTATTTTACAGTCAGCTACAATAGCTAAAGAGTTTCAAGACAAACATGAATTTATAGTTTCACTCATAAACGATCATGATACACACATGACCTTAATTAGCACATTTCTCGTTGATCTGAAAGTTCAAAGACAAGATGCCCCAGGATAGAACTGCCACATATGAGTCTACCCCCAAGGTAACCACCCCAGGAAACAGACTATGCCGGCTCCCCTGCTGTAATCCAAACTGACTTTGAAGCAGGACCCTTGAAAGGGTCAGGAGTTTGATAGGAGAAACAGAACTGATTGGGGTCTGTGTGGCTTAGCGGTAGAAAAGTCTTCCTCCCAGTGCCGCACTAAGTGGTTTTATTTCAGGCAGCATCGATAATTTTCCTGTCTAGCATTTCACTACATCTTCAGTGCACACCGCTTTTGCTGGGGAGGGAACCAGATGCGTGTGGTTTTAACAGTAATCACAGCCTAGGGTTTTCCATACATTCCATTTTCACCCTAACTTCGACACACAAAATGTTCTCAGTGTGACAAACGCATTACGTATCAACATTTTCATATGAACTGAACGTATAACACAGATCAGAGCAGAGCTGCAGCTTACTAAAAAATATCAATTTATCATTCAAAAGCAATTTTAACTGATTCAGCCATTAATGTTGTTATGCAGGGGTCATACACGGAATTCCACAAATTCAACAAAACCATTTTACACTTCATTCTCTGGTATGGTCTTGGTAGAGAAAAATAAGAAAGAAAAGGTATAACGGAACATCAATAAAATAAACAAGATAAATACTAAAGTTTATAATTAGGTTGAATGAGCTCTTGACGAGGAATAGTTAATGTTGCCTTAGTAATTGCTTTTTGTCCTCCTAACTACTAATTTGCTTCCTATTGAATACCATGCCATTAGCTTAGTAAATAAAGAATAATAAATTATTTTAATAGCAATTAAAGGACTGGGACTTAAGGCAGCCTGAGCATAGACAGAAAACTGATTCAAAGAGGCCATCTTTTGCAAGTAATCAATCCCAAATCCAATATGTGAACGTTCTATCTAATTCCATGAATTTTGTTTATGACTGGCTTTAAATTTGTATCCCAAAAAAGCCTAAAATCACCATTGATATTAGCAGCATTAGTGATGTAAATATTCAGAAAGGGGAAAATATATGTATTTAGTGTGCAGCCGTAAAACGTTTCCAGGTCATTTATTTCTCAATGAATTCACTGCGTCATTTGTAAAACCCACATGTAACTGTGTCAGCTCCTACACTACAGCCCAATAATCCGGCTGATTTTACATCAGGCCCTTCTAATGTTCATATAATCGTTCGTTGGGGGCAGGAGCATATCAGCTGTTATCCACTTTAACGTATCTCCACACGCAGGTCCGTGCCAGGCATCAATGCGTAAACAGCTGGCACCGCGTCTCCGTCTAGAGGCCACAGACTGATCTTTTTTTTCTTTTTAACACTGTTTAAAACGGCAAAGGGAGACACGTTCTTTGGTACAATGATACACGTGAACAGATTGAAAGTTGCAATTTAGATGTCACATGTGGCCTTTTTAGAAATATCCATTACTTGAAAGTAAGTTTCCACGTGTTGTGCTCTCTTTGTTGAGGTTAATGTTCTTCCTCAAATTGGAAGCTGCCACTGTACAATAGTTAAATAATTCCACCATTAGTGAGTCAACATCTCTTGGGGAAGAAAGTGCACTTAAAAATATCATAACTGCCAAGAGCAAACCCTTAATTACCTCAACTTGAACATGCACAAAAGCATGTTTTTCTTCCGTCTCAGTTTTGTAAGGCAGGGAGGTCTTCTTTCATTGTACCACACTCACTCACATTGACACACTGCATTTAATTGTCAACACACATCAAACGTCACACTTCCAATAGCTACATAATCGTTCAACTGTGTACAGCAATCACACCTGAGACAAAGGTTATTGCTTTTTTCTGCTATCGTAGCAGAGCAGACAGAATATGAAACGTCAGAGATTACTTTGCACTAAAAAACAGAAAGAAAAAAAAACTCTTATTGTGGGGCTTACTGTTTTTAAATATACAGTGCCGTCCATAAGTTTTTGGACCGTGAAGCATGTCTTCTTTTGGCTCAATACTCTGACACTTTGGATTTGAAATCAAACAATCAAAATGACGTTCAAGAATAGACTTATTTTGAGGGTATTTGTGTATATATTGGTTTCACGTTTCATACATAGTTCCCCTATTTCAGGTTACCAAAGTATTGGGACATATTAATATAATGTCCAAATTAAGCACTCACGTTTAGTAGTAGGTTGCCAACCCTTTGCGTGCAATAACTGCCTGAAGTCTATGACCCACTAACCCCACCAGACGTCAAGTATATTTGTTTTGTTTTTAGTTATTTTTGCCTAAAGCCTCATTGTCAGCAAAGGAAATGCATGTTCAATTGGTATGACTAAATAACTCCCTAGTTGCTATGAGGGTATGTTTGGGGTCATTCTCTTGCTGTATGATGAAGCACCGTCCAATGTGTTTGGTGGCACTTGGTTGCTGTTACTTCGGCAGGCATATCTTGTCTGTACACTTCAAAATTCACACAAGATCTTTTTTTTTCCAGAACTATGCAGACTTTTTAGCAAACTAATCTGACCATCCTGTTTTTGAAGATAAGTAGTGATTTTAAACCTTGCAGTATAGCCTGGTGAAGTCGTCTGTTGATGGTAGTGTCTTACACATCCATGCCTACATCCTGGAGAGTATTCCTGATCTGTAGGACAGTTGTTTTTTATTGTTTTTCTTAATCATGGTGAGCAGGCATCTCCAGGCATCCCCCGTGGTGGGTTTTCTTGGCCTACTAGGCTGTTTGGGATTGTGGGAGCTCACCAGTGCTTATTCTTTTTTAACAATGTTCCAAACTGTTGCTATTGGTAAGGTTTCAGACTGATTTCTTCAGATTTTTCAGCCTCATAATGATTTCCTTGACTTTCCTTCACTTTCTCATGTTGACAGACACCAAAGTCAAAAACAATGCCTAAAATCAAGATCAGAAATGTATAGCTCTCTTACGTATGCAACAATGATGAGATGGAACACACCTGACTAACCAAAAGCACCCGTCAAGCCAATTGTCCCAATACGTTTGGTGTCATGAAATAGCAGGACAATGAATTAAACGAAACTATTTTCTAAATGAAATAACCACTATGTACACAAATACCCTTTAATAAATACTGACAGTCAATACTTTAACCTCATAGTAGCTTCTTGATTTCCAATCCAAACTTTTAGAGTATAGAGCTAAAAGGAGAAAAAAAAAACGGCTCTACGGCTTTAACAATACTCATGGAGGGCACTGTAGAATGCTTTGGATTTTTTGGCTGAAATTCAGTGCAAAGGAAATGGCACTGTACAGATTGTCTATAAAAGGCTTTCTTTTCCTTTGTATTCTTAAAACATGATCAACATTCTTAAAAACATGGTGAACAGTTGACCTACGAACTTGGTTTTTAAACTGCAAAAACAGTGTTAATGACTAATTCATATTCTATATAAATTCTATATACATACTACTGTATTTTAACTGTAGCATAACATTATTTTTAATTATCTTAAATACAGTTTATTTACCAACAAAAATGTGCTTTGACCTTCTTTATTATTATTTTTTATTGTTAAAGTTTTCACAGGAAATAGACTTGATTTGGGTGTGATCTGAATGATTTGGAAGTTTGCAGGTGTTTGGTGTCTCAGTTTTTGTCAGTGCTTGTTTGATAAAAAAGGTTCTTATTCACTCAGACACCACACAGTCCCAGCAACTGGAAACAATCAATTAAAACACCATTAAGCTGAGCGGAATTAGTCAAAAGCTGTCTGGAACAGGAGACAAGGCGAGGATTTAGAGCAATAAATCTTGCAGGACATAACAATTCTCCAGAAGCGATGAAAAAGCAACTCAAACTCAAACGGATACGGATAGTATCTGCTGTTTTGATGTTTTGACTATTGATTTGAGCTTAGCTGCAACGTGTCCAGCAGGGATCATGATGGGCAAAGGTTAAATTCAACCAAAATTTTTTGAAGACACAATAAGTCGCTTGTGCATGAAGCCAATGTGAAAGACCCTACAATGCAAGTCAATGAGATTGGTTAGTCATGGGGAAATTGTGAGGATAGTTTCATGACGTGAAAAAGCAAACCTATTCAAAGCACCATGTAACGGATTATAGCATTCAGTAAGTCACATTTCAGCCGCGTACCATGTCTAAGCAAGGTCAGTGAAAAATCAATTTGTAATAAATAACCTGTAAAAAAAATGTATGTTAAGTATTCATGCTATGGAAGGAAATTCTACTAATAATATATAGCAATTCTGAGTATAAATAAAAATTAAAAAAAAAAAAATTTAGTAAAATAAATATATATAAATAATATCTCATTTCAAAAAGATGCTTTACCTATGCCATCAGAAAAAAAAAAAAAAAAAACAGCTCTAGAGCCAACTTCATAAAATAGCTTCATGAATAAACGTTTTCATTATTTTTGATGCAAAAGACTTTCAGTAATTATAATTATAGTCATTGCTGTTATTACGGCGTACTATCATTACCGAAGAACAGTGAGGACACTTTCCCTTTGAAACTCGCTAATAGCTTTCTCGCCACAAAGAATAGTGTTGATGTGAATCCAGCTCCAGCTTATTGAACATCAACTGGAGTTTACGTCCATATGTCCTCGTTTCTGACAAATGGGTTTGCCCTATTCTTCATGAGAGATGTCTGGCTGGCCGGCAGGACGCATATAACAAGCTCAGAGACCGGGCCATCTGTTGAGCAGGCAGAAGTCAGCCATTTCATCTCGCATGTCCTTCCATTCCCCACGCTGAATCGCACACAGACCAGAGTCATTTTCACAGCACCAGTGGGGACACTCCATCAAATGAACTGGTGCTATCTTTTCTTTTCTTTTTTAATGGAAATAGGGTATATAGGCTTTTATAGGGCAGATGGCCGAGTCTCTGAGCTGTTAAAGTATTTATGCAGATGTTAGTGGCGCTCAAGAAAATGGTAGGCTGGAGTCTCTACAGAATGGAGTGGTTGTGCTGCTTCACTGAAAGCACATTTCCACCCCAGAGAGAGAGAGAGAGAGAGAGAGAGAGAGAGAGAGAGAGAGAGAGAGAGAGAGAGAGAGAGAGAGAGAGAGAGATAAAAAAGAGTATTAAAACCATTCAACAAATATGTACTTTTGGCTCTGTAATTGCATTCAATTCCAAGCCTTAGTGCTGGACACTGGTGCACTGTCCCTTAGTCATAATTTGACAGCATCCTTAGTCCCCAGACTCATGGTCAATTTGCTTTGGCTTTGATAATATAAACCTGCACAGCTGTCAAAAATATTACACCAGAACAGCTGTTGTAACAGAAAGAGAGTGATAGAAAAAGAGGGTATTGGGTCTTGCATTTTAATGGTGCTAAGGCGCAAGTGTTCACTCCGTTCACAAGTGTTCACTGCTGTGTACTACAGGATAATGCCTGTTCCTCAGTGTGGATTTCCTCAAGATTATTTCCCCCAGCACGCAGATATAACCTATGGAGAAGTCACATTGATTCAATCGATGAAAGGTATTTTAAGTCCGACAGTACATCTCGTTTGTACTATTTATACTGTATATACTCCTAAAACCATTCAAACCTGTGGCTTTTATTTTCAACAACCATTATGCCAAAGTGGTCAGTAATGGTGAGTAGGTCATAGAGAAAATAAATACAAAAAAACACATTACTGAGCAAACAAAAAACAAAAAACTTATGACTATGATGTAGTGCTGTCAATAAGTATTTGCCCCGTCTGATTTTCAGCATTTTTTGCACATTTTTATCTTTAAATGTGGTCATAGTCTTTGTGGGTTGTAGCTATATAGAGGGAGCCAGAGAAACCAAAGTACGATGCTTCTTTAATTTGTTGGCTGTGCACGGTAATCACACATGCATTCATGATTGCCTCAAGTTTGTCAAAAAACACCTGGATGATCCTCAAGGGTTCTGGAGTCAAAAGTGGAAATTTGTTTGACGTGTCTGGTGAAAATCAAATGCTGCATTCCACAGTCAGAACAATGGTCATGTCAATGGTCATGCATGATGGTGGTAGCATCAGGGTTCGGAGGTGCTTTTCTGAATCACCTTTTCTGAAACACCCCTGAAGAAACCACAAACTCGGCTTTGTATCAGATAATTTTACAGGAGAATGTCAGGCCGTCACTCTGCGAGCTGAAGCTGAAGTGCAGCTGGGTCATGCAGCAAGACAATGATACGAAATACAAAAGCGAAAAGCATAAAAGTATGAAATATAAAAGCGTGTCTAAATCCGAACGGTTGAAGACCTGTAAAGTTTCGGATTGGGCTAAGCAGCAGGTTGCTCGAAAACCCACAAATGTCACAGAGACTTAGTAATTTTGAATTGAGGAGTAGGCCAAAATTCCTACACGGCACTGTGAGATACTAATCGATAACTACAGGAAGTGTTTGGTTGCTTTATCGAGGGGGCAATTACTCTTTCACCTGGCGCAATGGGTGTTGCATGACTGTCTTTCAAAAAATTAATTAAATAAGTATCGATATTCCTTTTTATTTTTTATTTTATTCAGGGTCTCCCTTTTATATGATATCAAGCAAATGAGGGGCAAATACATTTTCACGCTACTGTATAATGTGTTATTTTGAGCTCTTGTATCCAAGTGAAACACATCTTTCAGCAGAACAGAGGACATTTTTGAGAATAGACCGTTTTCATGCTTGTCAGTTCTCAATCTTGCGCTTGCTTTTACTCTGAGGTCTGTGTCTCTTAGCAAATGATCTCACATTCAATTTCATAAAGACAAAGCCTATAACAATAACAAGAAAATTAAAAAAGCTTGTTTCCATTTGATCTAAGGGATTTCGAACTGAAATCAATTTTGTTAGCCTGAACATATTCATTTCCCATTATCTTCTCATGTTGTGCTTAAACTTAAAATTCAGAAAATCTTAATGCGGAAGAAGCCTAAATCATAGCTAACATCCGTAGAGAAAATGAGAGGGATAATGGCTGGGTGCACGCGGGTGAGAGAAGAAGCTGGAGGCTAGGAGAGGGGGGAGAGTGAGGGAGGGAACAGGAAACACAGACACACAGGAAACGGGAGCGCGGACGCGGGACTCACTCTCAGCGTCAGCTAGGAGGAGGAAATACAGGAAGAGCACCACAGGCCTGGCTGTGCGCATCATGTGACAGCTTGGCACCAGCATCCTTTGGCAGCCTCAGTCTCACTGGCTCACAGGCCACTGTGAGTCAGTCTGGTCTGATCTCTCAGATGCAGGATATTCACAGCCTGTAAGAGAGACACAAGGCATGAATGAAACAAAGCTGCTCTTTTTCCCATTATTTGTCACACTTTTGTCGGTCTCACGTCGACGGCACTCCAGCCTGATTGGATGAAATCATTTGTGCAGGTCAGTATCACTTTAAACATATAAACACGGAATAAATGAGAGCTAGCAATGAAAAAACCACTACTTTATCACCTCCAGAAAATACTCATTAAATTGTCCCTAAATGTCCCTAGATGCTCATTAAATTTCTGTCATAGAGCGTTTAAGGAATGATTCAAAGACCACATAATTGTAATTAAGCATGGACGCTATCTCACGCTTCTCAAGGTTTTACATCTTATGAAGTAAATTTCAGTCTTTAATCATCAACTCAACCCCCCCGAAATAAACTTCCAAACATTGTACGCAGCACGCTGGTATTAATCCATCCACCAAAGGCTCCTATGTTTATATTCTGACAAAAAAAAATATTATTGCACCTGATTAAATATTTCAGCAGCCAGCAGTGCAGGTCTGTGCACAAGGTGCAAGGTACAAAGAATACTCTCTCC
>JAOYSI010018894.1:11448-24278 GCA_025775065.1 Hiodon alosoides
TGCACCTGATTAAATATTTCAGCAGCCAGCAGTGCAGGTCTGTGCACAAGGTGCAAGGTACAAAGAATACTCTCTCCCATAGCCCGCACCCCCCGGCTGGGTGGGCTCCAGCCTTTCTCAAACCCCTTTGGAATACAAGGCAGCCAGCTCAAAGTGAAAATGGAAGGACACTCCAAGACCAACAAGCAGGCCTTTTTCTCTTGGAAGCCCAAGCACCTTACAAACCGCATGGACAACACTGATACCTTTTAATAGACTGCCAATTATTCTCCCTCCACTGCCTTCATTAAGAAAAAGAATCAGCTTGGGAATCAGTTGACAAAGATAAGGGACACAAATGGCGGCAAAACTAGAGGTTGGTTTATTGAAAGCGAAGCTTGCCGCTCGTGTTAAAGAGGCAGGAGACTCAGACTTCAATAGTCGTCCAGCGAGAACAGCGGAATTATGCCTCTGCAGTAACTGTCACTGAATGTAACATTGTCTGGAGAATTTCTGTTGCTTATTTTTTTTAAAAATTTCAAGTATATGCAGAAATACAGGGAGACATTTTACTCATAATCTTAATGATCCATATGCCTTCAGTGTGACACAATGCAGTCAGTGTCTTGGCCGCATGGGCTAATATCAAAGGCCACAGAATTATTTTAATACTGAAAGCATTACCATACCAAAGGAATGTAAACAGCGCAGAAACAACGCCGTGGGCAACAATGCTCACAGTGTAATGGAACTAACTACAGAACACACATTGTGCAATCCCTCATCATCCAGTCCACTCTCAGACAAAGTCAGGTCTTGACCCGCCGACTGGCCAGCGCAGTGTCAACAAGCACTCCCGAATCGGCTGGCCTTTAATCCAGTTCCGGGCCCCAGTGATGCCGTGATCAGCCGACAGCCATCACATTACCACAGGCTGTTTAGTGAACTCTGTCAGCCATTAGAGCATGTATTCGAATCCCGTCAATTTATTCCAGCTACATTGCAAATAGCACGCCGCTTCTCATATTAACCCATACTGTTTGCATTTTGACATTAGAAACAGTACTGGCGAGACTCTTTAAAGCAAGGGTAGTCAAACAAATGCAATTATCTTTCCTCTGCAGAGGCTCTTTAATTCACACGGCAAATCACTGCCACCGTGGGCCAAGAATGCCTGCGTTTATGAGCACAAACACCATTAAAGGAGCCTGATAATCCCCTTAAATGTAACAGTTTTTCACCCAGCTATTTATCTGCTGATTTGGGGGAAAAAAGGGCCTTAGAGCACAATCAGTGGGACAGACACTGACAAAGTAGCTCATTTCCTTTCCACCGTCGCTTTACACTTTCCTTTTTTCTTTTTTCTTTTTTTTTTTATTCTTTTAGCTCTAAATGGCAGGAAAGACGAAGTGATATCAGCGCTGTCACACATCAACCGTGTGTGGGGGAGATAGGAGCGGCCACCTGTCTTTACACAGTATGCCTTACATCAGGCAGGAGCTTCCGAACGTGTGGCAACTGAATCAACACAAAGCCATCTTAATCCTCATGTTTATACAGTAGGGATACTCTGTTTAAAAAACTCAAATACATGAGAGGGGTTGGGGACTGGCAAGAAAATATTGGAACAATGAAATGCCTCCCTTCCCATCTTTTAATCAGCCCTGAGGCTGGTAGCAATTCACAGTGCATTTTGTGTGGCTCAGGATCACGTGTGTCTGTCCCCCGTGCCTCTCCGTGGGTTAACGTGTCGCTGCACAGGGTTACCGTGTGTCCATACATTTGCCCCGCGCTCCACCCTCCACTGCCCTCCCTCTCATGCTGATTCTGACAAACAAAGCCATCTGTACGCTTTGCCTCCTCCAACAAACGAGGAAAAAACAAAAAAAAAAGAAAAGGCCCTGCCTCTGCGACACTTTCAGATTGCCCTCTCATTTAAAACCAACAAGAAAGTAACAACCCGGCTGGCGCTACAGCCGGAAAAACAAAGCCAAACGCCGCGCGGTGCCCTTCTTAAAGCGCTCCTTCGATAACCATTACCCAGAAGGATCCAAAGGGATCTAAGGGATTAAGGTTGAAGCTCACCGTGAGAACCGCTAAAGACATGCCTCTGGAGCGCACTCTCCGCCGGCCTGGCGATAAACCGATTCCCGCCGGCGATGAAGAGAGACGGCTTCCAATCCCATGCTCTCCGCCTGTCACCCGCGCTTCATGGCTGCATCTGCGAGCGCAGGCGGCACGGGCCAGCGTTCGCGATGCAGGCCGGTGTGGGCGGGGCCTGATAACAACACCGCTGTGCCACTATTCAGAGCCCGGAGGCTTCACCATGAGTGTAGGTGGCAGCTTGTTCCAAGCTGGGGGCTGCTGGCCGCCAACGGACGCCAGCCTGCAGGCCAGGATTTAGAATTGGCAGCCACTCTGCCCGTTGAGCTAGATATGATATACAAAAGCTGCGTTCATTGGAAATTTCTACAATTCAGCCCCCGGCATTAAAACCTGATACCGTATAGGTTTATTCTGCATCAATGTACCCAGCCTGGCACAGGGACTTTGTGGTCTGTCTAAAGAGTCAAGACCCAGTCTGGCTTTGTTTCCCCCCTAAGAATCCAACGCGATTTTTTTTTCCTCAAAGAGAAAAAAAAACAAAAAAAACTTAGCAGCCTCATTATGCTTTGCATTTCTCTTCCCTTCTATCTAACGTCTAAACAGCATTATTGTGCTGCTTTCACTGGTGGGTGACTCAAAGCGTTTCAATGCGATATCCTCATGCATTATTAAACAAAGCTTTACAACATACACCATGTTAATTAGAAACGGGATATCAGTGTTGGCAACCACAGAGAAAAAAGAACCGCGGAGTCCTTGGCTTTCCTGATTTTAATCTCAGACTAATACCGATAGCAGCGAAAAGACCCTTTGTAACACTAGAAACCCATCATTTCTCCTGATTACTAAGAATGTGCATTCTAGGTCTGTACTTTTCGCTCTGAAGTCAAGCAACCAGCCAGATAATTACCAGGTCATTTTCCCGTACTGCCACACTTGCTCTGACCTCTCTCCGTAATTCAACCAAAGACTGACAGCTGGTAGAACTTATATATTGATTCTATTAATACGCTAATGAAGAATGAAGGCTATACATTTATAAGATAATTGTTATCTTGTGTTTATTATGATGACTAGATTTCAACATCTAAACAACTTTTTCTGACACAGAGCATACATTTTAAACTACCTTTTCTTCAATTTGCTTGTCACCCTTACCTGATATGCAAATGTGTCATCATAGCTTTCAACCAATCAGCAAATCATAACGGAAAGCACATCTGATAAATATGTATCTGCCTCACAAGTCATGGTTTTCATGTAAATAAAACCGAACTTATATATAGCATCTTCGATAAGTACAAGGTAGTCTGAGCCCCCCACTGTTATTGTCACACTGTATTAATATGCATGATCTTAGCAGACCATGAAACAGCTTAGTCTCATTAGCTCAGGAGCTTATAACCTAAAAACATACTCTGCAAACAACACCACAGTTCTCCGCCAGGCAGAATATTCAAACCCGGATAGGCAGACAGGTCAAACGTCTATTCCTCCAAAGCTATCCCCAATGAATATGAGTAGTAGCATAGCTAGGGGAATAAATCAAATTCCAAATAATTCTAGAGAGTATTATCTTCCTCTTCCTTGCAATTAATAGTATCCTTGTAGACTACACTAAGCCATGCAATATAATATTGAGTTGTAGCAAAACTGTTGTAAGCCAAATCACCCTACATGCAGGGTCAAAATGTAATGACATGAGGTTTATTTCCTTTTCTGTTCACTTACCTTTTCTGCTTCACTAACAGAGAAAATCGTATTAATGGAGTGAAAACATACTTGAAAAGGCTTTAACGCCAACTTGAAAGAAGGACCCAAGGTTATTTATAAATGTCATAGTGAGTGAAGGGGAGAAAACATTAGCTACCACGGACCGTGCTCGGCTGAAAGACTTCGGTTCCACCCAACCAACGAGGCGGCCTCAGTCGATCTGGCAGGCTGATGCACTTTGGATAGGCACTGCACCTATTGTACATGACACGTACTCTGGTCTTTTATCTCTCTTACTCCTGGCAGCATGATTTAAGACCACGCTTTGCCCATTTTTCTTCCGTTGTGCCAGATCAGCGGGCCACATGTAATAATATCCTTCGAGCTTCAGTGAGCTGTGCCCTCAAGTGCAGCATCCAAATTAAAGCCCGTAATAACCAAGGCTTGTTTTTTTTTTCCCCCTCCCTCCACAGTCGAAACACCCACACAACCGTGCCGCTCACTTTCAGAAACATCAAGGACGGTAAAGGCCATCCGCCCATCAATCTGCCTCTACATGTAAGCAGTTTTACTTCACCCCCGTGCGCGTGTGTTGTTAACCAGGCCTGCGCTAGATAACATGGGAGTCCTCGTCGCCTTGCTCCAAACCTACTGCTTTCCATCGCTAACGGTTGAGATCAGCTGATTGGCTTGGCTGACACTTCCTATAATTGGTTTTAAACATGCACTGCAGCTTAACCTGGGCTGCTCCGGGGTGAAAGAGCACAGTTGTTTCCGCCGGCTGGGGTGACGCGCAAATCTCCCCTTTTAAAGGGCCGCAGATCCAGACTCACACTCTTTCCGGAACAAGGTCTCCCAAGGACGAATTATGAGATAAATGAAATAAAAAAGACGACTGCACTTGATTGTTCGTTTACCAGTCAAGCGCCCATACGTCTTTTCCCTGTGACGCGCAGGCTGCAGGAGTCAGCTCAACAGTCCAGAGGTTTCACGGCACGCCGCAGTCTTAGTCACAGCCCAAAAATGCGCCGCGACAGGAGCGGGAGAAATCAAACCGCTGTATTAAATGATATTAAATGTCAACATCAGTCTTTGGGGTTTTGGATGTTTCTCCTCGCAGCTGAACAAGCACAAATACGGCCTTGCCGCTGCAGAGCCTGATGCACGGCTCAGTGGAAACTCTCGCCGTCTTCCATGATTTTTTTTTTTTTCATGCAGGCCCCCTCCATAGCAGCTGCTGAGCCCAGATAAATACCTTAACACATGACCCTGACCGATGAATGATTATTTCAGTCCTTAGAGATCCAGGCATAAAAAGCATTCATCGAGTTAACCAGTATTAGGCGCAAAGACGAAGGAAGCATTGCGATATATAGTGTGCCATCCTTACTCAATGGGTACCAAACGTGTTGAGCGTAAGGATAACATTTGGAGTTTCAGCTAGGGTAATAAGCCATTGCAATATGTCTCTGATTTCTGATGCAAAGGAACCCAAGACAGTATGGATATATGGGGGATTCAGCTGAAAAGAAAAAAAAAAAAAAAGGAAAAATCAGAGATCTCATAACAAATTTAGGGTTTCAAAATAGGAGGCTGAATCATACTCCATATGCATGCAGCACGCAGTGAAGAAAAGACGGCGAGAACTGGCAGGTTTTCCCAGGCCGTCTGTGCGTTCGCGCGGGGGCACGCTGAGGCGGGCAGGAGGTGTGCGGTACCAGGGCCAACGTTACCTGCAGCACGCTAGCAGTTTGACGATGTCAGGTCTCATGAGATGCTCGAGCGGGCAGGGCGAACGGGAGGCGGTGGGCCTGGGAGACACGAGCCGGCGTCGGGAACAGCTGACGTCCGAGAGCCAGAGGCGCCTGCCCACTTTATTTCCACCGCACCAAGCTTTCTGGCTTACACGCACAGACCCTGTCCCAGCCACTGTCGTCACAGGATGAATAATTCAGCTTTTCAGCTTTACTGCTATCTTGGTGTCATCACGGTGGTCTACTGGAGAAGGACTGTACTTACTGAAGTGATACTTAAAATCTTCTCTAAAGTATTCACCCAGAATTAAATTAAAAGCACAATTCTTTCATCAAATAAATATTATTATATTTATTGTCTTACAGACTGCAGCTTATCCTAAACCTGTGACTGTAGGTGAACTACTGTATTGCATATTGTTTTCAGCTGAACAGTTTAATAAATGGTTTAATAAAGCCCTATCATTTTAATGACCTCAAACTGAGAAACTCATTTCCGTTTTTGATTTTCTACAACATCATTCCTTTTTTTTTAAATCCATTCAAGTCATTTTTGGCCACTCTGACTGGGAAATTACAAAAGCTTTTTTAGAAAAAGTCAACCCAATCTGATGTGGAAAAGTGTCATTTAAAAGTACACAGAGACTATAAAGTAAAGCTTTGGGCGTACATGGACCTCTGAAAGGGCAGCACTATAATTAAAATGCCAAGTGTCTCCTATAATCTAAATGCCAATTTGGTGTTATATACCCTGAGCGAAATTCCACAAATGTACTGGTACATTACATCCGTGGAGACCACTGGGTTTTATCCCTGCAATTATCTGAGCCGAATTCAAGAAATAATTTACCTTTTCCCTGGCAAATGGAAAACATCTAAAAGGCGAGGCAAATGATTGAGTCCTGCGCTTCCTGCTGTACTGTGTGCCCTCCCCACAGCTGAAATTTCAACCCGTCACCCAAAACGAACATAACGGGAGGAGCACGGCCGTGTTCAGCCGCAGATCAACTCTCTCACTACGGAGTTTGACGCACGAGCATCAGATCGCTTGTCCTCAGAAGTGAATCAGCACCATCGCCGGTGTCTGTGGAATCCAACCAAGCAGGAAAAACGGAAACAATGAGAGGAAGAGGCCAAAGGAAACATCTCTGATTTACAATCTAAACTCTTTACAACATTTAATATGTCCTACAAAATATGCTTCAATGTCTAATGTAAAATGAATAAATGAAAGATAACTAAAGTAAGTTAAAATACTACCTCCCGACATTATACTGCATTCACATGCTCTGAGGGAAATTACTGCTCTGAGTCAAAAGCTCCAAACAAGGTGGAGAACAGAAATAACATTTGCTTTTGTTTAAATTCCAGGTTCGGATTCCATTGTTCTGATCTAGAATACACTGTCACCAGTGCTGAGAAAGCATCACATGGGGTGACGGAGGGCCGCTGACCTTGGCAGACAACACACCAAAGCAACACCAGCAAGTGTGCACAGTGGCGCTGAATGCCTTCAGCTGAGACCTTCTCAAACGGATGTTTTACAGGAAGAAAATCCCGTACATCCATTTATTCTTCCAACTTTAAAACATCAACCGACCCCCTGCCAATTACATCAGGAAACGGCCAGCGACCGATAACACGGGCAGGGGTCCCTGCAACCTCGGTGAGCACTTACCTGGAACAAACTGGACTGGAACAAAAGAATGAGCGAGGTGAACGTCACCTCCGGACTTCGCCAGTGTATCCCAGCGCTGTAGGTTTGAGAGCATTACTTGCCTTGTGCGCTCCATTGTTCAAGCGACAAACTTTCCATTAAAGAGCACTTTGTGAAATTTCATTCTGGAGTCAAATATGCATCACCAATGAATCTTCCATCACAGTAAAATGACCACCTGCTTACAATATTGGTATTAGTTCAGAGGTTGACTGAAAGAGAGAAATGAAGCATGCAATGCCCTGTATCTAACCCTGCAGCAAAATATACCGATTCGCTAATGGAATCAGATGTACCATGTGCCCCAGCCATCTGGAAGGCCCTTAATAAGCCACATTAGGATCAAATTCGATATTACTAAGCTCTACAACTATACGCACAGTGGAAATGAGTTAAAACAGGCTGCGAAGTTTGAACGGACAATGCAATAAGCGCTACGCGTGTTTTCAATTTGTCCAAACCATTGACGACTTCTCCCTTTTCTCTCGGTTCAGCACATTTAACACCTCAACATCTTATCTTTCGCAGGGTGCATGTTGAAGAAGTGAAAGTAGCTTTCATCGCTCGTACACCATCAGAGAGCAAATCTCTTTGGAGCTTGTCGACTGTCATGTCAGTCTCCTCACTCTGTCAATATCTGTAGGGACGGCGAGGTCAAACTGCTGGAGCCGCAGGTTAGCAGAGGCAGTCAATGTGGAGCTGTTGGCGCCAGGCTCCCAGAAGACCCATGACCACAATGTACTGCTTATCAGGTCTTCAAACTAAAGACTCTCTCTACGCCGGAGGATAAGTAATGTCTTGTTACCGCTTAGAAGCCTTTACAGTGGATCTATTTTATAAAGGAAATAAGCTGAAATGAATACACACAGGAAGCCAGAATGCCTGCCAATGCCATTGCAATAATACTTTAGATTGAGAGTACAAAGCCTCTCAAGGGAATACATTCCAAAGATATAACTCCTGCTGTCTGTGGGAACTTCAGGGCAACTCTGCTAATTGTCCATAAACATTTTAATAATGGGGATGCCAATGGCCGTTTAAAAGAGCTGTAATGAGGTGCCTATTTTTCCATTGGTTGTCCCTGACTGTGATCCATAAACTGATGTGTCATCTAAATAAGGGACTGTCCTGGATCTAGGGAGTAGACAGTGCATAATTATCTATTTACAGATCGTAATTGAGCATTTCATTAAGGATCTTGAAATACATTCTGTAACAATGCCACGGGGAGAGGACGCATATCAACAGGCTGCAGTGAACAGCCACCATTGCAGTTTGTCTCCAGGAACACAACCCATTAGGAAATCCCTTTTGGCAGCTCAGGATGACGGTGGAAAACTCACGTAGCTAGTCGACTCTTGTATTCACACATACTGGGCACACCAAGCGAGCACAGACTGACAAGGCACAGTGAACAGCCCAAACATGTGCTAATTTAGTTGTCCACATCTACATGCATAGCGTACTACCAGAGAAAGCATTCCTGTATTGTGTAAGTATATTAATGAAACAGTTTGAATGGCGCTTTTGTTTTACTTCTCAATCATGAGGTTTTGCCATTATTTAGCCTGTCTACTCTGACCCCTCCCCCAACCACTTCCGCTATCTAGTCACAACATGAGACTTGGAAAGGCCGGTTAGGCCATTGTGATTCTGTTTTTCTTTTTTCCAAACTTTGCAAAGTTTTATTGCAAACTGCGATAGAATGCTAAAAGCAATGATAGACATTAAACTACCCGTAAGTAACCTCAGAAACCGTTCATTTCTGCATACAAAAATATTCTAGAATAAAAACTAATAGATTGACGCTACGGTACGTTCTATACCATTCAGTCATTTCAAAAGAACATATTGTGTTCTGTTTGAGTTTGCTAATGGCCTTTTCCCTTCCGACAGGCCCCATGCAATCATGAAATTAATGAGCTCTTCTGCATCTTTAAAATAGTGCTGTGCGCATCTTGGTGATTTGCCTTTTAACTTCCCTTTGCTTTCCGTAAGAGAAAATTGTCTTGTCTTTAATCCTTCAGATTACAGAGTCTGCGGTGCAGGTGTAAAATGAGCAAAAAGTTACCTTTCACTATTGCGGCACTGAAAGTTCTGTTCCACTTTTCTTACTCAAATATTTCAGCGAAGGTACAGAAATATCTCAATTCTTCACACAACCTATATATATATATATATAGTCAGCTGTCTCCTGATCCTGGAATCATACAGGGAAGACGGCAAAGAAAAACTTTGTCAAATTGCCAAAGAAACAAATTATATAAAATTGGTTTTGTCAATGGTAAAAATCAAACAAGAATGAAATGGAACAAAAGTTAAAATGTGATCTACTTGGGTCTAATTTCCGATCCCACAGACCGCCAGACTCCACCTTGTGCTCAACATAAATTAAGCACGACAGGGCAAAGCAGAGAGGGATATCCGTTTCACATTCTAAATAGAAATTGTCCACTGAATTTTTTTGAAGACTAAAACGGCTGTCATGATACGCCCACTCGACCCGTCTGCAGTTTTGATCATGGACAATCTGACCTGATTTCAGGCCCAGTCAGCCTGGAGGCGTTCCTCTCAAAATCCCGCTTCTCCACCGCTACTTGCTTGGTGTGGAAATGTCAGCAGTCATCTCTCCCCCCGGAGACTGTGGGCCATCTCAGACTCACTCACCATTTAGAGGCGTCTGACTGAGGTGTTAGTCACGAGGCGCTAAGACAGAAAACCCCTCCTAGCACCCCCAAAAGTGATTACCATAAGTTTATATAAGAAAGTTAGCAGGTATTACTACCTAAAAACTACCTACCTTACTACCTTTTTTAAGTCGGTTTGATTAAACATGAACTATTTATTGAAAGTTCAATCTTTGAAACGCCTTGTTGATTTTTCAGTGTTCCTCTGCCTTTACCCATTAAAACTGAGACATTTGGCAGAGCTCCCCCTCCCCCAATGCCTTCCATCACTCGTCTGGGTAAAACCCTCCCTTATTTTGTACCATGTTTTCTGTCTATTCCAAGTCAAGGTCAAGGTCAGACGACCCTCCCCCCCTCCCCTGTAATAATAAACACATATAATGTACTCCCTGTTGTTTTGTAAATTGAAATAAACCATTTCCGAACCTCAATGAAAGCAATGAAAGCTGTATTCACTCTTTAAGTGCCAGTATCATTTGGAATTTGCTGTTAAAAAAAAATGTGCCTTATCCTAATTTTGCAATCCAAGTTGACATTATTAACAAGTTATCTTTTCTGTTTTACAATAAACTTGGCAATGTTTTAACGTACCTCATTCAATTATTCTAAATGTATTGCCACCTAATATTGGAAAATAAATACATGATATATATAGAACACCAGATTGAGAACAAACATTTTCATGTTTTCATGTTTTAAAAACCTTAAATATCTCCAATTAATATTGTAACCGGTTTTTAGAGGAACTAGTTGATTGTTCTGTGAAACTATGGGAACACAACAAAGCAACAGTCTGGAATGTGGCTTGTAATTGGAAAGCAACATTATGCATGTATTACTTTTATCATTAAAATAGGCTTTCATGTCTGTATCAACCCTTATCCTGCGCCTACGCACACACTCACACAACCCAAATTCAATGAACGGACTCGCAAACGGCTTCCCGTTTACTACATTAATGGATCGCAGAGGTTGGTTCATGTGACCTAAAAAGCATTGCTGTGAAGCGGGTCCGTCACTCATGTGTTGGATCAAACAGCTGGAGAGACACAGATGGTCGAACAATGTCAATTATTTGGGGTATCATGCATGGTGTTGTATTGTGGCTAGAAAATCGCTTAATCTTGCCACTGGGTGCGCGGTGAAAAAGAGAGTTTCAACCTTCCAGCTGATGTCGTTGCACTGGCTTATTACATAATGAGCTTCCAAGTGCAACCCAGATCTTTTCACTTCAAACTGGATTTTAGTTCACATAGCACGTCAATAGGCACACTAGTTCCTTTGCTTTTTAACTCTGATTTGAAAACGGCGTAGACTGCTGCAGACGTGCGGCGGAGGTGCGCCACGCTGTGCACATCTGTGAATTAGGACGCTTTCGAACATTGAAAAGTCTGCGTTGAAGTGGCACGCATCGCGGGAGCGGAGCGGAGCGCACGCACACTGTGCACACATGTTTGCCAGTCACAGCGAGCGCAGGGCGACAGAAAGAGGCAGATGCGTTAAAACAGCTGTTTAACCACGGCAGGCAAGCAGCTGCACTCCTGCTGAAAAGCGCCCGCTTGCTCGTGGGCCTCCCTTTGGCCTTCGCTTGAAAGCGACGCGAATGGGGGGGCGTGCCTCCCCGAGCTCATCGCAGAGATGCTTATACCGGAGACGGCGCGGCTCCTGTTCTGACCGATTTGACAAGCTCAAAGGATGAAAATTAGGCCTGATGGGATGAGCAAAAGTGAATGCATGAACTAAGACACTTGCTTGATTGAAACACTCAACACAAATTGAAGCACCATCCTACTCAATGCTAATGCGATAGCAAATTATAGTCTGAGCAACTTTGCCAAGGAGCAATGTAAAAGACCCTTCAGTATCTACAGAGTCAACAGTACCACTTTGAATCAAGATACCTTCACCAGCTTCTTAAGGAACCTGCGCAGTGCATTTAGCCATGCTGAGAGCATGGGCAACCAGAGACCTTGACCGAGGCAGTGGTCAGCGTAGGTCTCTGGGCCTTGCAGCCACCAGTCAAATCCTTTTCAGGTTAGGTCAGAGGCGAGGGCCACTTTGGATACGGATTAATCAGTTAGATTTCCCCTCGCACATGCATGTGTGTTCGTGAGAACGCTTGTTTCTGGGACTGTTTTTGTGTGTTACTCCTACTTTACGCTCTCTCTCCATGAAACTGAGGATTTGACAACAAGGTTTTGTGGCGCACACACTGCAGCCGTGTTGTCCTCCTAATAAGTATAATCTCTAAAACAAGACCTGAATAGAGCATCAATAGTTTACCACCGAGCTAAAGAACACTCAATAGGTGTAATCATTCTGGAGGCCAGCTTTATTGCCTTCATTCCACAAAGAGAGCTAGAGTGACTCAACACGCAGTTAAGACAGCTGCACAACCTATATAAACACAACCCAGAGGAGTCTAAGGGAAATGAAATGTGATAAATGTATGACAGGCAACTACAGCTCTGGCAATGGTTCTGTTGTATGTGTTTTAGACTTCCATATACAACAGCTGAATTTCCCTCACCCAAATATACACAAAGCACTTGAAAGCTGTCAGCATGATTTGTGTTGTAGATATGTACAACACAGTGTAAAAAAATGTAATGATTTCATGTATATACAGGCGACAACATACTCAACACACTTGAGCAACATACTTGGGTCATTTTTGTTCATGCTCAAGTGAACACTCAAGCCATTTAAAAGATACGTCTTTCAGGGTTATTTTTGCCCAAATTAAATAACTCGCCACTGTGCATTGCTCATACAGAAAATAGATGAAAAAGCTCAAATTAAAGAAAACAATCTGGTCTCTTTAAATCATAAGTACGGTACAATCTGTGTTGCATTAAAAAAAGAAGACTTAAT
>JAOYSI010018894.1:24378-36082 GCA_025775065.1 Hiodon alosoides
ATTAAAGAAAACAATCTGGTCTCTTTAAATCATAAGTACGGTACAATCTGTGTTGCATTAAAAAAAGAAGACTTAATTTCATTTTTAATTTCAAGACTTGTTCATTTTGCAAGAATATACTGCTCTCGACAAAGAAAAATGCTAATAAACTTCAGATACTGCCTCGCAAAACCAAATGGTTCTCAGCCATAAAACTGTTTACAGAACGTTCTGCTGACTTAACCCAAAAAATGTATGAACTGTGTAAACTGCCATTCAAAGGTCAAAAACTGGGTGGCTTTTTCCCTCTTACACTTCCCTGCAGGACCTCTCGGTCTAAAGGCACCCAAGTCGCGCTGGGATACCACTGTTATTAACAACCGTTGTGTTTCCGTCCGTGACACCAAAAACACCAGCTTTGGAACAACAAAAATAGTCCAGTTTCTTTACTTCTGCCAACACTGAACGGCCGTAAAACACTTTGCTGGTGAAAAATTCCCCGCCCTGCACCCTCTTGGCCCTTGGATGTTAACTCCTCTCACATTACAGTATTTATTGAATTTCTCAGCCAAATGGTGTTCTGCTCCATAAAATATAGACAAGTGGACTCTGCCAACCTACTAACGGCTTCATAGTCCTGAAATAAACGTATTTTACTGCGGCAAACAAAGTCAATTGACCCGGAAAGGTTGCTTTCCACTGGATAATGACTCCATTCTAATCCGGGCTCTGATTACTTACTGCCCAACCCTGCCGCTGAGGCATCCCTGGTCACATCCTAATGACTCCGCCTATCCCTCAGGGAGTGGGGCGGCTCAGAGTCACACGCGGAGACCAAGCGGGGTGGCTCAGAGTCTCACCCGCCCTCTGTTCCATCCTCCCTCACGGATGGACCGCATCCACAAATCTCCAAAACGCTTCAGCTCAGGCCATTGACCTTCAGGGGTAAGACTACAGCAGGGCGGGGCGTAAATCTCTGGAGGGCTTTTTTTTTTTTTTTTTCATTATTCATGTTTTTCCTTGATATTGGTGGTTGAAAATCAGCGTGTTGCTTCATTAACAGGTTGATACTTTTCCAGTTATTTTCTTTGCCAAAATCGCTTTCATTTTTAAATAGAAGTTCTCATAATCCACAGTCTGCAGAGCCACTTCTTCTGTAAATGAATAACTGTGACTGCATAGCTCATAAATATGTTAATAGACCTCATACAGGCTTGAAATACTTTTGTCATGAAATATATTTTAGTACAAGATGTGTACAGACAGGCTGAGCCTTTGGACTTGGAGAAATCTCAGTGAGTAAGTAAATTCTTATTAAAAATGGACTAAGCACACGGCCAACCGATTTAGATTATGCGTTCTTAGGAATCGCTACGGCATCTGAGATCCAAAAAGCAGCACACTTGTCATGGCAAGTTAAGCCACATGAAATCAGATGGGTTTCCGGGCCTAATGCGCTTCTAAACACTTTTATTTCCTCAGCAGTTAACGTTACTTTACAGCAGTACGAAATAAATGCCCAGATTTCCCTCATAAATATATTTAATAATTGTTATATCAAAGTTTGAAGTTTATTGGCCAGTGCAAGGAAATATCCATTTGCATCAGGCCTAGCTTTTTCCCTAGACCACTTTAAACAGCACCACACAGACTCAGAGACGACGGTCGTTAGACCACTTTGAAAGCAAAGGGGGTGAATTGCTAGCGGCATTAAACAATTTAATACGGTGCCTAGCACGTTATCCTTTCACAGATTCCAACGGCACGGCCACACAAAGGAGCGCGTGCTTTGGAAAGGAGCGCAGGCCCTTTCAACTTGCCCTCTGCAGCACGTTGCCAACTGCTTCTCCTGGGTCAGGGGATCAAAATCTCCAAAATAGCAGCGGGGAGGGGCCGCCCATGCAGCGCTGGGAAGTTTTCGTGCCCCCTATCCCTTCCTGTACCAGGCCCGCCTACTGACGGCTAATAAAAGAAGCAGCCCTTGACTGAAAACAGCTGGGTTCCAGTGATCTTCTGCTGTAAGGCTGTTAGGCCTTTCAGGCCACTTGCAATAACCGATCTGAACAAAATGGCAAAACGCGTAACAGCAGAACAATGGTGGGGTGCCCAAGCCGTACCGAAACGCACACTTAGGGTTTATGCCCTCTGCAAATGTGGCTGTTTATTGCTGGGCTTTGATTTCGAATGCTGTGATTACAGAAGCCGAAACGGCAACTTCCTTGTGATCTGGTTTGCTCTTATTATCACAAATTTACATTTTACCCTGCAGAACTCACACACAGAGCAAAGGCTGATAGTTACATCAGGGTTATATGATCAGACTAGGCAAACAAATTAAGAAATTAAAATAGTTAAAATGTAGTTTATTTTTCCATTAAAGATAGTAGCCTTATACCGTATAGGACCACGGCCTAAAACAACGTGATGCCTCATTGACCTAAACGAATGGCTGAAATTGGATTGCACACTTTTTTTCGCGTTGAGCTGCTTGTTTTGGACGCGTCCCCATTCAAATTTCATTTCAAGCCTTCCGAATGTTTAAATTCCACGGGGACAACATTAACACTTCTTCAGGAAAAATAACCGAAGGGCTTCAAAGGCCAAACTCCGCCCTCTGTCCACACATGCTTGATCCGAGATCGCGACCGTTCCCGCCGTTTTGAATTTCGACTTAAAAGAGATCGTGCCGTGTCCTACACCGGTCATATTAATCTAGACTGCGCGGACCCGCGATCGCACTGGCAGTCCGGTGGGAAGGGAAGGATACCTCTCTAATTAAAAGGACTACTCCAGATGCTCGCTAGCTGGCAGATGCTCAGCTAATATGTACATGCCTGACTCATTACAAAAAGCCACGAACCTCCATCGAGCACTATCTCTCCTACTCCCCGTCACCCGGGCTCCTTTTTTTTTCCTCGATGCGAGAGCATATGTCCATGTATTCCGTACAGGACGCTGAGATCGAGGGGAACATCTGCGCAGGTTAATTAGTGTTAATATATTCGGGAGCCGGAACATTCCGGCACGGCCATGTAAAGGTGATACCGGACTGCAGATGGGTGGCGCTAAACGTACGCTTGCTAGTGAATTTTTTTGTTTGTTTGTTTGTTTGCTTTCATTTCACTAGGGGTCTGGTGTTCACTGCAGGTCCGGCTGCTCTCCACCTGCTCAAACAGCCCCTACCATTTGCCAGACCACACTGACTGCTGCTTTGTCTTGAGTGACTAAATAAAAGCAATTTGCTCTTTTTTTTTTTTTTCTTTAATTGGAGGAGCGAGGTAAACAAACAGAGCTTTAATTAACACCAACTCTCGCCTGCTATCTGCAAACAGACTGGGAACTGTGAGCTGCCCGCACGTGTCTACTTCCCTGGCCTATTTTGTGTGGGGGGGGGATCTGGTTAAACAGACGCCTCCTTGTGCTTTTCAGCTGAGTCGAGAGGTTAGACGTGCGCCCAGCCAGGAATTTCTCACACACCCCTTTGCCTGGTACCGGCTCCGCACACGCACTGGCCCACCAGCGACCCACTAATACCTGTTGACCACTGTCTCTTGGAACCTCGGGGCCGGAAAAAGCCATTTCCATGACAACACATTTACACTAAGGTTTCAATGGGTTATAAACAGTATATATATATTAAAAAACCACCAAAGACAGTGCGTGGCATCAGTCTGAGAGCTCCCAAGGTCGCTGTCTAGAGTAAATCAAAAACGGAGGCCTCTTTTACAGATGTCAGCAGTGATAAGCATACACGGATGTACTCTTCTTTGACTGCCTGTTAGCACACAGCGCAGGTCAAATTAATGCCAACGCAAAGCTCTCTTATTTTTTCAAACTGCCATTGTCCCAGGTTAATTTAACACAAATGCCGTTACTAACTTATTTTAAGTGTCAGTGATGTCTTTAATAATGCAACTAGTCAATATGGGAATAGGGACAAATTCTTTCTAAGCTAAGGAGGTGAAATGATGCACTGAAGAGCCAATATATTTTATAGAAAATTCCTTGTATTGCAGGCTCTAACATTTATCATGAATTATTACTAAGAGAGGACTAAATAAATTATTTTAGCAATGTGTTCCGTTCCTGTTCATGTTTCTAAAAATCATCCACAATATCCTAAACTTGGTAAATGCTTTATTTCTACTTCAGAGAGTAAATTACAATACCTGCAAAATTCAAAGCTCAGGAGAGCGCTTGGTCCAAGTTTTAAGCACAATAGCTCATTATAGTAGAAACTGGTTTTTGGCAGATAAATCGATATCATGCAATTATAGTCATATCATTGATGAACTGTCAAAACTTTTTTTCAGAGCTAAAACTGCCCCGCAAACTCATTTAGCAAATTACCTTTCAGCTTCCAGAACAAATAATGAACAAATAAGAATCAATATCAAAGTGGAGCGGGCTTACACAGCCCACCTGGTGTGGGGTTTGGGCCAGACACATTACATAGAGCTGTCACTTTTCACTCCTTTCTCTTGGTGTATCGCACTGAGGAACAACAACCAACCCCCACACACACCCTCTTACACCAAACGCACACATACAGTCTGTTCCAGGATACCGCAAGGCATGCTTGAAATGTTATCTTAACCTCCTGCCAAGTACAAGTCAGTCCTCACCAACGCAACGTCCCTGGTCAGGTGAAGCCAAGGAATGCTGAGTGTAAATCTTTCACTGAAATAAAACCATCATGTTTATCAGGGGGCCAGATTATATCCTAGCATTATTCCGTTGTTGAATTTAAAAGAGTTGTCATAAGAAATAACCTGTAACTAAGTTGATTTGTTTAATTACCTAATTAAACCTTAAGACATAGCATGGGAATGTCCATGAAACAGGTTTGTTATGTTAAACATGCATAAATCATTATTACATGCTTTTTCCACATACGGTCATCCTTTACTGAGAAGTGGGCCTCAAGGTTTATGCCCCATATTTCACATGCTGACTGATAAAAAAAACGCTTAAAGGGTAGAAATTCCATGGTAGGATAGAGAGCATCATATGGGGAGCCCTGGACAGATGTTACTATTTTTCAAAACAGCGCCATCTACCATCTGTCACACATTGGAAACTCCTGTTCAATATTAAATAGTAATTTAAATGTTTTCTGATTCAGCAGACCATAAAGAAAATTTTGTGTAAACACTTTATGCATTCATAAGGTCTCTAAACTATGGAACATCATCGACTGAGGTACCAAGAAAATATATAGTTATTTAATATTTTTAGTAAATGTAATAAATAAGTGGTGAACACTAATCATTGCATATTGAAAAAGTTCAAGGAAATAAGTTCTATCAGCCCTACGCTATAGTCTTTGAGCCTGTGTCTGTCTCCTGAGGAGAGGAAAATCATTCTCTTTCACTGCACTGTCGCTTTTGAAGAAGCAATTCATCTTAGGTCACAACCTGCTGTTATGTGAACCTGGTCAACAATTTTATTTTATTTATTTTTTTGCTGCTGCTGCAGTGAAAACACACAGTGTGCAAAGTTTGCAGACTGGGGTCAGTGAGGACTGGCTCTACGGGGCAGAGTCCACCTTTTCCAAACATTTCAGAGTTTGTCAGTGGCAGCAGGATTCCAGATCAGGGAGACCTGATGAGGAGACCAAAGAGGGGTTTCAAAGGACCCTTTGTCCAAAGAAAACAGTGATTGTGTAATTATTAAATATTATGGGAAATATGTGACGAATGCTGTGATTCAAGAATGGAGGTAATTGTCAGGCCTCTTTCAGCTTCAAAAACAGCCAAGGAGCTTTGTACTGAAGTTAGCGTTTCCAACAATCTTTCATTCTCACGTCAATGAAAGCTTCTCAACAAGCTTCTTCTACTGCATGCAGAACCCCGTTGAGCTTGCCTGCCCCCCCCATGCTGATGGGCAAGCCTGAAACCAGATGTCTATTATCCATAAATTCCCCACTAATTCAGTGGAATACTCCCAGTCACAGCAAGCACACATTTAGGCACATTTTATGAGAAGTAGAAATAAAATGCTTAAAAAACAACAAAAAGTAAACGATATTAACTACAGTTATGTAAAGAGCCATTAGCGGGTTGCCAGAGTTATGATTAGGCCAAGCCTTAGATGGTCAATAAATAAATAAATAAATAAATAAATAAATAAATAAATAAATAAAGCTACAATCTGACAAATCCTCTTTTGTTCACAAGTTGTCTTGGAAACCATAACAGCAGCTCTATGGTCATATTTATTGTTACAGAATCGAGAGGTCCTTTAAACTGCTTGTCAGATGTGGAGTATATAAGGGCTTGGGTCAAGAGTGATCTCCACATTCCCTAAAATAACTGGAGTCCCATCTTAGTGAAGGGAATAAGTGCTTATGTTTGGAGTGTTTACAGTACTTTCGGTTAATCACTCAGTATGTTTATTGCCTATGCCACCATAAACATTATTTTGAGTTTAACCCTTTCCTGTTTTTTAAAGACTGTGAACTTTTGGGTACAAGTGGTGCCCCTGTAACTGGATTCGCACGTCCCATGTCAAGTGAAGACTTTCCCGATCCTTACGCCTCAATGAAACCCCCACCCCCAAAAAGCCAGTGAAATGGCATGGGCCTGTTCTTCGAATAGTCTTAGTGAGCTCCATGCCAAACTGGCAAGTAAGACCTGAAAGGGCAGTGTGAGGGCATGAGGATCCATTTTATGTGGCTAACATGCTAAAAAATCTACTCGACCGGTGAAAAATATGTCCAAAACTTCACCATCGATAAGTGCCTTTACTTATAGCAATGTCACATCAAATAAAACTGTACATTAATAAAATCAACCTAACTGCATATGTAGACTAAACGTTCTGCAGCACTGTGTAAAGGAGTAAAAGACCCGAAAGCCTTCATTTCCACGTCTGACTGTTGGAAATTTGACCTTCAATCAACATGCCACCAACATGAAACATTCCTACCAGGCCTGGCTTTGTGTGATATAGAAATTTCTGTATGATGAGTGCCAAGTGGGACCTCATTCTCTGACAGCTGACTAGTTTTTTCCAAACAAAGTTTGTGGGTTATTATCATGATACATTTTTATTTATTTTTTTTTTAATAACGGTGTTGTTGATTCCTATGTCTGCCACAAGTTATAGTCAGGAATTTCCATTCATCGTCAAGAGTTAAGAATGCACAGCTGCAGAATCTTAGACATACATGGCATAATTCAAACCACTACCTCCCACATGTGCCAGATCTGTGTCCCGGGACTGCTCTAATAACATAAATATTAATAATGTGTGTAGGTGGATTCACGTGTGTCGATGTGTGAGTTTCTGAGAGTGCAACTGTACACTCAATATGAACTTTTTATGAAGAAAATAAAAGAAGTGAGTTCCCCAATGTGACTGCAGGAGCTCAGGAAACAGTCAATAATCAAGCCATAGGCACAAGACTCCATCTTCCTGGCAGCCCAGAGTGGTCAGAGTGGACTCAGTAGGCAGAGAGAGGAGGAGAAAAATGAAAAGCAGCTTTCCACAATAGCCTTCCATTTTACTGGACGCATCCCAACTTCCACTCAGTTAACAGGGGGATTCGGAGTTATTTTGCACGGCTGTCTGTCTCCCACATGGAATGAGCAAGTACAACAGGCTATTTATATATTGTTTAAAATCACATGATGCCTGGGAGAAAAATAAACTTGATGGATTTTTCTTGATGACAGGCATTCAGTAAATAAAAAATAAAAAAATAAAAAAAAATCTTTATGTGTGTGTGGGAACTTGTTTTTTTTTTTGGGGGGGGGGGGATTTGTTTAGTTTGTCATAGTGCCACGAAACTAATCAAATGAGCTCCCCACTAACAATCACAACAGTGTTTAAAGAAACAAAACACAGATTATGGAACAACCTAACTTTTTTTGGTAAAAATAATTATCCTCCAGTCGAGGTAAATATTATTTTAAATTATGTAGCAACTGAATCAACCACCTTGGTGCATACAAACTTGATGTCCATGACTTAATTGGTAACTGTATTCTACAAAAGAAAACATTTTTGCGTTCAAATAAATAATTAAAAAACATGCTTAAATGTGTGCTTTGCATTTTTAAGTAAATCTTGAAAAAACAAAGGTTTTAATTACACAAACAATAGTCCAGTTCTCATGCACAATGATTATTATGAAACATCATACGTTTGAAACTCCCAGTGTTCTGCGTTTCTGTGTATGTTTGTGCTATCCAAAGTTAAGTTAAGGACTTATTGGCAAATATAATCTTCCACCACAAAGCGATCTTGGCTTGCCATGGTAAATAACCATCAAAACAATCACATAAGATTTTACTAAGAACTGCAACTTCTTTATTTCTTAAACCCACATGAAGGGATTATGTTCCCTTTCCTCATTTAGACACAATTAAAACACAATTATTTTTTTCCACAGCAAATAAATAAAAAACAAGAAATACGAAGAGCAAGTTGTTTTCTCTGGCCCGCCAGAGAGTTATCGCAACCAGATAGAGTTATTTATGAGAACTACTTACACATATTTATGCATCACCACAATCATAGATAGAAATCCTTACATCAGCTTTCAAATTTAATTTTAGAGAGATTAAGATTTCTATTCTGTGGTTATACAGATTTTTATCTAAGTGCACACAGCTTGTCTTATTTAACTATGAGTTAATGAGAGTCATTTGAAGTAATAGGCCTACAATGATCCAAGGAATCTGCATCCAGTCCTTTAATGAGTCAAATACAAGCATTCCTGCTGTGTTTTACACTTGGTCAATAGACATGTCTTACATAAAGTCATGTGAACAGCATTCTAATACATACTGTTCTTGAAGCTGGTTAATTGAATTAATGACAAACACGGGAGAGCATGCTATATGTCCACATAGTTTTAAAATTAATTTGAAGTATCTAAGACCTCCACAACGGACTTTAACCTGTAACAGGAGTTAGTGCTCTGTTTGGGGCATCTGACCGCATCACTGGTCTGGTCAACAAACAAAGCAGGAATGCAAGCCGTTTTACCCTGGAAGCTGGACGTTGTTTCACGGTGAGTGGATCGGTAACCATGGGAGTGAATTTTCTTAAGCTCTTGAGGGGGAAAGGAACAGAAAACAAATTGAAGCCCTACCACAACGACCAGGACAGAATCAGAGGAATGTAAGGCTAATTGGACCTGTCGAGACAGATGGAAGCATATCCACTTAAGCAGAGTCGGTTTTAGAGAAAACAGCCACTGACATCCACCTCTCTTGTGAGGAACGAGGACAGGAGGACCATGCAGTGCTCACTCAGCCACTAATGACTCAGGCAGGGACGGCAGAAAGTCTATAGGGGCTGACTGGCTGGCTGGCTGGCTGGCATCTGCCTCAATGTATGGACAATGTCAACTGTTCTGATGGTTCAATCTAATACACAGGAAAGGTTAAATTAAATGACTGCTAGAAATGCCCAGAGCATCCCTTTTTAGGCAGTTTTACCCATCTGTGTTGACTGCATCGCTTTAATGTAGTGTCTTCAACCCTCGGTGTTTCCCTAAAGGTCCATGCTGCAATAACACTGGAACTGTTTGCTAAAGGATTGCTAAAGTTTAAACAATAGGTGAAAAGAACGACGGCTACTCCTATGGTGCTTTAAAACACCAGCTTGATGTTGAAAGCACCACACAATGAGTAAAGACCTATGGTCTCGTTGTGGCCCTGCGTTCAGCTTGCCACCATAAGGAGGCACTAAATCCCTAAACAACACATAACATGAAAAAACAATGAATAAATAACACTTTTGTATCAAGCAACTCAAAGAACAGGAGAGGAAGGACAGAAGCATCAAAAGGAGATATGTCACACTCGGGGATATGAAACATTTCAAAGAGCTACAATAGCTTATGGTTGTCCGCATGATAAGTAGCAATGGCAATGACTGACATCCACATATTCTACATATTATTTAAAGCCTGTTACTACATCATGCTTGAGGATACGCAAACAGTGACGGACTAAAGAAAATCTATTTATAGTACGAAAAGAAATCTTTAATGGTGCCAGGAGCATATTATAAATCAGACCTGGCTGACGTGTGCTACTCCATTGGTTCCTATCCAATCCACCGCCTCTCATTAGTTACCCAACTTGAAAAGCACTTTAAAAGTTATTTTCCGACCAGAAGAATTAACCCTGAAGGGAACAAATCAAAGAGAATGTCTTTCAACCTTTACAAAATAAATAAATAAATACATAAAATAATCGCTGCGCTGTAAGTGGACAAGAATTTTTAACTGATGGGTTGAATGGGACGCTCGAGGGGCAAAATAAACGCACTAAGGGGACTGCGGCGATTGTTTGTGCGACGGGCATTGACCCGTCCTGTCTGTCTCCTTCCCTCTGAGCAGCGGTGCTGTGCTTCAGGAGTGCATCGCGCTTCATTTGGCCAACTGAGGCGCCTCTGCCCCGGGCCGGGGAAGGCCTTGACCACCAATAGGCATCAGGATCAGCCATTGATTACTCCATTTCCCCTTTTTTGTCCACCTCGGCTCCGACCCTGATGCCTTAGACTTCCTGCATGTTCGGAATATTGGAGGATTAGAGTGTGTGGGCGTGACCTCGCTCGCCCTGAATGACATGTGCCTTTCGACGAGGTCATCTTCAGGAACACTGCTAAGACTAGACAGGACTACGAAGCGTCGTTCCTTTCATCCTAATAATAAGGCGAATGTTTACTGAAGCCGATATCTCGGCACATTCTTGGTATAGAGAGTCAACTGAGTATATGCGCAGTGATCTGCTTTAGGCAGAGCAAGAAATAAAGGCATATTGTATTGTTTTATATTCTCTCTCTTTGAATATGACCATAACGTCTGCTGCAAATGACTTGTTAGACCCATATCCAGCAGAGCAAAAAATAAATAATGTGCTCTGTAATATTATAGGATGTAATTTTAGAGGTGCCTTTCCACCTAAATTTAAAGCTTACAGGAAATTGTGAAAATGCCATGTGAAAAAGGATATGAAAAACAATTTAAGTCTATGCAAAGCTCCCTCCGTTGGAGACTTTAAACTCAATACTAAGCCATTTCAGACTGGTTGGTTTTGACTTGAACTCGTTCCGGGAAACTGTACATATATAAAACCACACGTACCATATTTATTTTTTTATTAAAAATACTCGGTGCAACCTGCCTACTAGGGAGAGCATGGAAAGTTAACCTTTTTTAACGATTCTTATTTTGAATCGTTTAATACTTATGAGCAACAACAGGAAATAAGCTTAATTCATATTGAATTACGCATACATTTCAATATGGAAAGGATACATTTCCTTGACGCCGTATGTATTGAATTTTGCATCGAAGTATCATGGTTCACATTGTAGCCTGAGCTCAGCCTATCATCTCATCCCTACTATCAATCTATCAGGAGCTGAAATTGAAATATGTGGAAAATATGAGTTAAATATACTTGACATGTACACATAAATTGCCGTGTAGGAGGTTGACCTTGTTGTTTTCAAGAACCTTTAAGAAAGCATCGGGATCTTTTCTCCCGAATTTTATCCAGTGGCCGGAAAGATGTACTTGTCAGATCTGATGAAACAAAGATGCCTTTTCAAAAGCATCTGCCAGGCTGGGATACAAAAAAAAAAAAAAAAAAAAAAAAAAAAAAAGAGGGACACCAAAAAAAAAAGAATAGAATAGTTTTAATAAAACACAAAGAAAAAAAAAAAAAAAACCCAAACAAAAAGAAAAGAGGAAGAACCC
>JAOYSI010018905.1:4482-30493 GCA_025775065.1 Hiodon alosoides
TTATTCTTAAATACACAACATATGTTTACAAATAAACATACAGGAATTAGACATCAACGTTGACCCATATACGATAAACATTCCCCAAACAAAAACAGAAACATACGTAAAAATGGCAAAGAAATTTAAATAGCATGGAGAATCTGACAATGCACTGTAAACACACACATTTAATCTCAAGAAAAAAATAAACAGGTGATTTAACTCACTGGCAATCGTTTAGATTTAAACATTATTATTAGCATTTAACATTCTGTTCTTCAGACTTCTTCAGACCACCTCGTGCCAAAAATCGCTTTCTGTACTCTTCAAGGGTAATGCGGAAACGCGGGGAGACGCTCGCTGGGGTCACCTCCCGAGAGTCTTTATCTTCTACGGTCTTTGTGCGGTTACCTATAACGAGGAAACAAAACGCTTACATCCATCCGTATTTGACACAAAAAGCTGACATTTGGTGCCTCATGTGAACCGACAACGCTGAACATTAAATAAATAATAATTCATTAGTGAGGGTAATTTCGGTTCTTAAGGGAAAATGGGTTTAGAACAACGGGTTTCCTTGTGGTTACCCATACAAAATTGGTGTAACTTGAAGTCAGGCGTTCTCCGCTAACCGATCGCTCTCCCTGCTATTGTTAGAATAAAGCTTTATAGGAGCTGCCTGACCCAGCCTTTGCGCTCACCTTCGATTTTCCACCTTGCCTTCGTCCGACCTTTGCCGTGCCTCCTGCTCGATTTACGACTTTCCGCGCCTGAGGAGAAACCCCGCATCGTTAGAAAAGCCCCATAACAAATCCAGGACGAGGCGTGCATGCTATGAGGTGACACAAAACAAGAGACGCTCACTCTTTCGTGTCTCTGGTGGTTTCTCCTTGGTGACTCGGTCCTCTCTGAAGTCAAAGGAAGCTGGCAGAAGCTTGAACTCCAAGACCTCAGAATCAAGTTCAGCGGACACAGGCCGCAGCTTCTTGGGCGATATCGCCCGCTCTGCTTTTTGCGTTTTTTTTCTGCTTTTTTTGGTTAGCCCTGGACTTGGGGGGTGCTCCTGTTCCACTCTACTCCTTCTGTGTGGGAAGGGTTTCTTGGTTTGAATAACAGGCTTCCTGACAGATTTGTCGGCAGAACCCCCACTGTTCTCCAATTTTCCAATTTTCACTGTCGTCAGTTTGGAGGAGGAAGAAAACCCTGTCCCGACCCCTGATCCATTTCCACTGTCTGGACTTCTGGTGTTCTTACTTCCACAATCTTTGTGTAGACTAGACTTTTTCCTGCGGTGTGGTTTGCCTTGTTGTTTCTTTGATTTCACGTAAGTATTTTGAGGCACCAAGCTATTCCTCCAGTTGATGTACACTCTTTGCTTTGCTGGGTTATTAACAGAGACATTTTGTTCCAAAGAGTTTCTCTCGTTATCCTTAACCTTAAAGCTAATTGTTTTAGGGGGAGCCAGTATTCTGTTAACATTTGGCCGAACTGGAGGTGGTGTACGGTCACATGGCCTCTTGGAACCAAACGTATCACTTTTTGTCTGGGATCCATACAACGCGAGGCTTATGACGCTAACTTGCCCCTTGTGTCCTTTATATGTGGGATTTTGTCTAACGGAGGTATCTTTAACCAGTTTAGAAACTTTTGATGAGGAATCAGACTGGCACTCTGTTCTTCGCTTTCCCTTGTGTGTCCGACACGGCTCCTTCGTAGCGCAACGATCGACCGCCATCGGTCCAACCTCAGATGCCTGCTGAGGTCTTGGATTCGATTTCCCTTTAGCTGTTAGAGGCCCATGCGGTTTTGAACACAGAGTCGCCTCCTTGTTATTGCCTTTCTTCTTTTTGATCTTATCTTTGCTGTTGTCCCTTTCTGTGGGTGCAGAGCGTTTGTGAAGCCTTTGCTTGAGCGACACGGTCCCACCCAATTTTTTCCCCAAGTCTTTCATATCTAATGACATTGACTGCAGGCCGAATATGTTCCCTTTAGGGACCGCCTCTGCGTGTCTCAAAGGCACATCTGAGGCGTCCGTCGCAGCATCGTGACCTTTACCCACAGTCAGACGGAGTGGACGGTGCGTTTTAGGCTCAGAAACACATTCAACCCGTAACGGATTGGACTCCGGCTTGGCACCGGTTTCTTTGTGTGCTTCCTCGCGACTCCGGCACACGCCTTCATCTACAGCAGATATCTGCCTTTTAAAGGCTGCCTTCCTTACACATTCCGAAGGGCCTTTGACACCGGTGTCATCTCCTGCAAGTTCAGAAAAGGGTTCTTGAATTTTGTTAACTGCATCCAGGTGTGAGTCACCTAGACTGTACACGTTTTCTTTAGGGGGAAACGCGGAGTGCCTCGAAGACACTTCCCAGGAGTCTGTAACGCTGCCGTGACTCTCACCCACGTTTGGATGGCGTGGACTTTGTGGTTTGCGCTCCGACACTCGTTTGTTCCGTAACTGCTCGGACACTGCTGCAGCAGCAATGAATACTTCCTTGCAACTGGAATCAACACCTTCACTTTCTACTCCAACGTTGTTTAAGCCTTTGTCTACAGCAGCAGATGTCTCAGAGCTGAGCTCTAAGACGGCTTCCTTTAACATACATTCTGAAGGGCCTTTGACTCTTGTACATCCTGAAAGAGGCTTTTCAGTTACAACGACTGGATCTTGGTCTGAGTTATGTGGTGGTTCGACTACAGTTGCCGCATCTGGACACTCGTTGGACAAGGTCTTCACCGGTGGGTGAACCAAGGTCTCCTTCAGCTTGGTGGCAGGACAGCAGTCTTCTTTACCCTTCTCAGGTACCAATTTTCCATCTGTAGAGGCTGAAATCACTTCTTGAAATTTTGTATCCAAACCACCCTTGTTCAGGCATTTGCAGACTGAATTATCTTCATATCCGCTTATTAGTTCAATCCATCGAGAGAGACAACAGTAAACCTCCACCTGACCGTTTTCCTTTTTCTCCGAACCCCGTTCAGCAGCCTTGCTCTGCTGGTCCTCTGCGTTCGCAGTTTCAGCCTGGTAACCATTAAAATACTTTCTTGCCTCTTCTGGCGGTAAAATGTGGATCTCTATCGAGGACAATGGATCAGCAGAGTCCAGGTCTTCACCCACGGGTGTTTGCGGCTCCTCGGGTGCTTCAACGACTGGCTTTTCAGCGCCGCCTTTGGCCACGTTGACATTTTCTGCTTTGTCCGTTTTTGTTTGTGCATTACACCTCTCAAGTGTGTTTATTCCAAGCCTCATGGACCAAGGGAAGCCATGTTCTCGATCTATATCATCTAGCTGCTCGTTGATATTCAACCACGAGGACTTGTAAATCGGCTGGCCCAGGAAGGGAAGACCATTTTCTAGAATGTAACAGTTATCTACCACTTTCTCCCTGAACGTAGGGCTAATTTGAGAAAATATAACAGAATCTACCTCTTTCCTGCACAACTCATGAACGCCACACATTAATGTTTTATAGAAATCTGTTCTCAAAGAATCACTTAAATTTTTACAGTCTCCACCCCAATAAAGGCGGATGATATCATCCATAATATTTGTGGTAGACTCAGAAGCCCTTTTGACACTCTCCATAGTACTAATTAACATGTTCAGCCTCTCAGCTGTCCATTTAATAGTAGGCACTGTGGACAAATCAAATGCACACTCTTTTGAATCTATGTCCTGGTCACAAGTATCATCAACATGCACTTTTTTCTGCGTTTCGGGGCCTCCAGGATCCCGTTCTAGAGGAGGCTTTTCACCAGTGCTCTCCATCCTGAAAATAGCTTGAAGTTCGGAGCCAGGATGTTCCCACTTTGATGTTTGTCCATCCGTTTTCTCCCGGGGCATATCCCTGGAAGCTGACTGAAGATCTGTTTTCGCGAATGCAGGCTGTGGCTCTGGGTCACATACTACAGAGGGAGCTTCAGGGACATGTTGTAGAGATTTTTCCTTTGATCCCATTAAGTCTGGTGACGGTGTCAAGTTTGCATCACCTTTTTCGCATTGGGGCAGACAAGTAGAACAAAGTTCATTTCCTACCATCTCCGTGCTGTTTTTGTCCGTCAAGGGTAATTCATGTTGAATTTCATATGACTTTCTTTCAACAGCGCCCGCAGCAACGGTCGATTTTTTCACAAGTTTACCGTGTGACTGTTGTGATATCGGTGAAACAACAGCAATGGCCCTCTGCACACACAGGGCAGGAGAGTAGCTTTGCTGGTTGCTTGCCTGTGGCAAGTGATTGAGCTGCTTGGAATATTGCTGGCAAAAGAGTTTTTTAGAGGCATTCCCTTGGTCAGCAGCCTGGCCCGATGAAGACATTTCAGCATGTTCCTGTAACGCCTGATCACAGCGAGCTGTTCGACCACCCACAGCGTTCACGTTTTCAGCAGGAGATCCTTCAGCATGCTGGTCCTTGGTGACAGTGTGTCTGTGTGAAAATGGTGGTGGGTCATGAACGGCCCTGCAGACAAACTCAGGACATGGCTGCATTGCTACGTTTGGAAAAGAACAGCGCTGCCCATAACTGGTGTTCAACATATGACGATGGCTTACTCCGTGATTTTCTGCAGCAGAAATGATGGGTTGCCTTGGAGGGTGGTGCGCTGTGAGGGCAGGCTCCGTACAGCCCAGTTCTCCAGGTGCACGGCTTACACTTTGTTCCTGAAAACAAGAGGAATGCATATTTCCGCTGTGGCTTTGCGATGGATTCGACGGTAGCCACCTTGGGTCAGCATGAGCTGAAGGACGCCCACATTCTACCCTCTGGAAATTGCTTCCCAAAGGATCCTCTACCCTTGAAGACGGCGGTGGTTGCTGGCCAACTAGGGAGAAGTTGGTATCCTGCCGTTGAACGAAGGAAGAGTTCGGAGGCTGTGCACTGCCAGTACAAGCGTTGGGAAAGTCCTTATGAAGCGGCCCAGTTCCGTTCTGCACAGACATGGAGCGACCACACACGCCATTGGAATTATTAAACCAATTCAGGCCACCGTTCACATTTCTGAGGGACTCAGGCGCTGAATTATGGAGAAGCTCCTTGGAAGGAGCTGAGCTTCCCTTGTCTCTCCCATTGGCCCATCCCTGTGCAGTGCCCGCATTCCTACCGTTCGTAGGGATTGGTTTTGGAAGCAAAAACAGTTTGCTTGGAACCTGGCCGGACCCCGAAGACGTTGGTGACTGCCCCGTGGTTGTCCTCTGAGCATTCTGAAATAAATTAAAACCGAAGGACTGAACCATGCAAGGATTACCTGACCCTTCGTTCACCAGGATCCAGTTTGTTGCCCCCTGACCCCTGCCCATCATTGGGTTGGCATCGTCCGTCTTGGGCGGAGGAGCAATCGAATAGCTTCTGCCCAACTTGTTGTCCACTTCCCCATACTCTCTGTTCCCTGCGGCCTGTCCCAGGGACATGGTCCTCCAAGTAGAATGGTGGACTGTGTTTTGGACCGCAGGGTGTGATAACTGAGCAGACATAGAGTGATGTATACTTGTCCTTTGACCTTTGTCAACTGTCCTCTGGAAGTTATCGGTTTGGTCACAGTAATTTTGATTTTCCCCAGGCACGTGGACGTTTCCTCCATTATGAGGTACGGTTAGGTTTGTATAATTATTCAAATACGGAACGCTCGCAAAACAGCCAACGTTAGTGTTAACCCCAACCCTTGGCAGCGGTTTGTTACCACTGTTACCGTTTAAAGTCCTCTGTCTAGCAAAGGAGTCCACATTGGCAGATGATGTTTGCACACGCTGAGTTTGGCCACACAAATAATTTCCATTGCAGTTTTGTACATTCTGTGAAGAATATTGGCTGAGTTGTGCATAAAGGCTGAAGGGCACAGTTGGTTGAGATTGATTCCCATGAGCCAAGGCTTGCTGCAGATCAAAGTTGTTATGGACCATCAAAGAAGAGGTTTGGTTCTGATTGCCTTGGGAACATGGATAGGTCTGCATTTTCCAGCAGCGGTTCTGTTTCTATTCGGTTCCGAGAACTCTCTCTGCATCACCATTTCTGGAAAAGATAAAAAAAGAGAAGAGTTTTACAGGCCATTAGAAAAACAGATATTAGGTGTTTGGGTGTCATGCATAAGCCCCTTCGGACCCTAAGAGACCAGTTCTAAAAGTAATTCAACAAACCAAACTGAATAATAATACAACGTAGGAAGAAAACACCTCGGTGTTGGTATCAATAAGCTTCAGATGATATCATTCTAACCCAGCAACAGTTCGATTGGTCAGTAGAGGTAGAGTCCAAGAGCGGAAAAATGGGGGAACCAAGGTCAAGAAGCATATCTCCAAGAGAGCCAGGATAAATTTATGAATAGCAGAGATATTTTCAGAAAAAGGAAAACAATATGTGTGTGTGTGTGTGTGTGTGTGTGTGTGTATATAATGGTTGTCAAAGTTAACGCAAATTAATAAAATTAATAAAAAGCAAAGTTATTTGCAGCTACTGTAAGGGTGAAGTTGTGTATCACCGACGTACGTCGAGTGAAGTATCATTTACAAGCAAAACACAGAGTTGACGCCGGCAGCAGTAGCAACAGGGCTAGCAATGCAGGACAGCAGCAGCCTGCTCTTTTAGAGTTTGTGCGCAGGAGGCAAATGGACAAGTCAACGAGCAGCAAGCTAACAAACGCAATAGCGAACTTTCTGATTTATTTCCGTTACAATAAAACACAGTATGCCTTTAAAATAACACAATGCTTTTTAAATGGAAAATTGAGCACATCCAAAAACTGCGATTAATCGCGATTAACTACTGAAAATCATGCGATTAACGCGATAAATAATTTTAATCGTTTGACAGGCCTAATACATACACACACACAAACTGAGCATGCTGGAATAAAGTTATTATAATATTGGACAATCTTAATATAAACGTGAATTATAATCATTACAGTTTAAGTAATTTAAACCAAAGGTTAAGCCTACTAAAACATTTGACACAATGCGGGAGAAATCAACCCTAGCCTGGGCCAGATGGATAAGTGTCCCTTCCACACGTAATAAATTCATAACAAAAAGTAATTAACAAAGTCTGATGCAATTAGGTTCATTGTTTTGGATCCAAAAGCTTACAACAAACCGGGCTGGTCCTGCACAGGACCGTTCACACTTCACTCTCACCCCAAGAGACTCTCCCAAAAGACTCTGCCTTACATCCAAATACATCTTTCTTTTATTCTGTCTTTCAGCTGCTACTAATGGGGAGCCCAACTTATGACTCCACCTCCCATCTCAACCTTTTACCTAAGGACTCCAACTCCCACCCCAAGCTGTTACCTTAGGACTCCAACTCCCATCCCAACCTGTTGCCTTCATACACAATTATTTCTATCCTGATCCCTACATGGCCTCGTTCCAGCTCCACATGTTATCAATCAAACTATTATCAGTTTCCCATACCACAATGTATTACACCATTATTCTCTCTGCAGTTAAAAATAATTAACTACCTTGCATTGTATCCTTTATTCAATCATACTGCAGACACCTGACTTTCCCATTCAGTTTCACTTTTAGCTCCACATCCTTTATTTGATTACACTGCTAACACCATCTGACAATCTTGCATACCTCTGTATCAACAATGGGTGCATCTGCGTTATGATCTAGCGTGGAAGAAAATTGTAAAAGGCAAGGCATACGTTAGGTGCAATCCTCTAAGTTTTAATCAATTCATAAATTTAAAATGCAACCAAACCAATGCACTTAAAATGAAGGCCACAGAAGAAAGAAATGTTAGCCCAGACAACAGCACAGCTGCGCCCATTGGTTATGCAAAGGTATGAAATGTAATCAATTATTTTCTAATATCATTTAAGGGAGACATAGAAACAATGGCGTAATAGATCGACGGTGTTGGAAGCGGCCGTGCCTGGAGGAATGTATAGCAACTGGTAACAGGAGGAGATGGAGTGAGGCGGGTAGGGTTGGAACAAGGCCAAGTAAGGCCAGGTTACAAAATAACGGTGTATAGAAATAACGGTCTGAGATGGAGGGAGGAGACCCAGATTAGCAGACAGCACTGGGATTTAAAGCGGTCGAGTCGCCGCCCAGTCCACGCCGCAAAGAAAAACTTTATAATTTTCTTTGCTGATTAAGTAAGCTTGAACAATGGAGAAAGCTGCTAAAGGGCTTTTAAACGGTCAGTTTTATTACAAAACTCTTACAGATGGGTCCTTGGATAAAAGCAAAGTTATTTGCAGCTACTGTAAGGGTGAAGTTGTGTATCACCGACGCACGTCGAGTGAAGTGTCATTTACAAGCAAAACACAGAGTTGACGCCGGCAGCAGTAGCAACAGGGCTAGCAATGCAGGACAGCAGCAGCCTGCTCTTTTAGAGTTTGTGCGCAGGAGGCAAATGGACAAGTCAACGAGCAGCAAGCTAACAAACGCAATAGCGAACTTTCTGATTTATTTCCGTTACAATAAAACACAGTATGCCTTTAAAATAAAATTTTTAGGGCCAATTTTGAGCACATCCAAAAACTGCGATTAATCGCGATTAACTACAGAAAATCGTGCGATTAACGCGATAAATAATTTTAATCGTTTGACAGCCCTAATACATACACACAAACAAACTGAGCATTCTGGAATAACGTTATTATAATATTGGACAATCTTAATATAAATGTGAATTACAGTCATTACAGTTTAAGTAATTTAAGCCAAAGGTTAAGCCTACTAAAACATTTGACACAATGCGGGAGAAATCAACCCTAGCCTGGGCCAGATGGCTACGTGTCCCTTCCACACGTAATAAATTCACTACATAACAAAAAGTAATTAACAAAGTCTGATGCAATTAGGTTTATTGTAGGAATACAATAGGAGAAACTGCAAGGTGGAGACCCAGATTAGGAGACAGCACTGGGATTTAAAGCGGTCGAGTCGCCGCCCAGTCCACGCCGCAAAGAAAAACTTTACGATTTTCTTCCACGTGCTATTTAAAAGGTAAAGCGTACGTTATGTGTAGCCTCTCAGTAATAACAGGTCATCATTTTCAAATGTAACCAAACCCGATGCACTTACAATGAAGGCCACGGGAAAATGGAATGTTAGACGGAAATAAGAGCGCGCGGCTGCGCCCGTTTGATATACGGAGGTTCACAATGTAATCAGTTAGGTTTAATACCTAATTAAGGGAGATATATGCATAACGGCGTAACAGACCAATGGTGTTGGAGGCAGCCATACCATGAGGGATGCACAACAGCTGGTAACATGAGGAGATGGAACAAGACCAAGTAAGGCCAGGTCGGACCATAAGGGTCTATAGAAATAACGGGCTGAGTTGGATGGAGGAGTCCAAGAATAGGTTCCAGAATAGGAGCGGTTGAGAGACAGCATTAAAAAGGACGCACTGTGATGAGAGAAAGGGTCCTTGTCTTTGTCTTAGTCTGGTCTTGATCTTGGTTTTTGTCTTTGTCTGCTGGAGAGAGACAATGTATGCTGTATGCTTTTGGATCAAAAACAATAAATTACATCAGACAGGGAATTATTCTATTACATGGTAATAGAGTGAGGAGGGGGGCTCTTGACCCTCTGGCCCAGGCTAAGATTGATTTCTCCCACAATCACCTTAAAGTATAAAACAAGTAACAAACTTATAACTTTAAAACGTTAAAAAGGGAAGCATTTCTAGTCATTTACATAGTTTGTAACATCTTATTACGTAACGCGTGTTGACTAGAAATTAGCCGATTTTAATTTTTTTGCCGATGTTTTGTTAAGTAACATCTAATTCTTAAAGAGATCATCGGAACTTTCGTTTTAAACCAAACAAACAAAAGCATGGTATCGTTTTCCTTAACGTCGTATTAAACCTTCATTTAGTTTTGATATTTTTGGAAAAATCACAGTGACTGAAAGTCAGCGCCTCCCTAAAGTGAGGGAAAATAGCTAACGGCACGGTATGTATGTAAACCACACTAACCAACGAGGCAAATGTGTTTACCTGCTAATCCGTTACTATCTTCGCTTCGGAATTCCCACTAGCTCTTGTGGTTTAAATAGGTATCAACGCGGAGTGTCAATGGTATAACCGATACAACAGATCATTAATTTAAAATGTCTTCAATCCTTAAAGGCTCGTTAAAAAACAGTTTGAGTATAAATAATAGTTTCTTACTATTTTGATGTAGGAAAAGGTTTAAATTGGCAACTTACATATAGCAGAAAACAATGGCGCAAATTCCACAATACCCAACTCCCTGGTGACTTTACACGTTCAACAATGTAATTTAAAATCTTCAGGATTCTGTCTTTAATTCGACTTAAACCACGCCCCCCCCCCCTTTTTTCTGTTTCGCTTTGAAATATAGTCAAAAATCAGTTGCTGCACGGATTCACTCACTCGCTTTGTAAGTTTCTACAATTCACAGAAAATAAGTGAATGAGAGAAAAAGAAAGCTAAATTGAAAGGCATATCAGCATCTCAAAGATCAAACAAGCGTTTACATTGCAGTTATCCTGACCAAGACGATAACAAAATATAACCGAGAACAATTCTAAATCGAGCAGCTATGAAGTCTGAAACATTTATTGAAATTTTAGGGCTCAATTGAAGCAATTAATAATAATAATAATTCGCGCGACCCAATTCGACTTTATTGAACCATCTAAACTAGTATAACTATGCCATTTCCGATCAAATGCAGCCTTTTTTTAACCACAGTAGTCATACAGATATTCACATGGCTCACAGTAGAGTCATACAGATATTCACAAGGAGAAACCATGACTTGGGGCTTCTAAATAGCGATTACAGTTTTTATATGTTTGCGACATGAATGTTACGTGGTATTTTAGGTGAATAAACGTTTTTTGTTCTCTCCTCCTCTCAGACAGCCCCCACTTAAAATCTGACCCTGACGGTAGAATTCCTCCATTGTCTGTTTAAAAACATTTAGGCTGGAGAGTGTCGCGGAAGTTTTAAATCAACCTTGGCTGAGACAATTGACTGCCAATAGACCAAGCCAGCACAATGTTTCTGAGTTCCAGACTCAATTCTTTATTGCCTGCGCAGACAGGAGTCAGCATCCACTCCAACAAGTGAGAGTTGCCAGAGCAGAGTGAACCCACTATCATTGTATTCCCATCATACTTATACACATGAATATACCTGTTACAGCAATCGTCATCATTCAGTGGAAAAGTAAAGCACACCCTTTGCAGTAACCTTCCACAGCCCCCCTCGCCCTAGAAGAGGGAGGTCAGCACAACCTCTCCTCCAGATAGGGCTCGAACCGTCAGGCAAACCGGAGTCGAACGGAAACTAAACAGCCCACAGAGAACACCTTATCCTGAGACTCATGACTCGCTCATGGTCAAGCTGCTAACCTACGATTTAATAAAACCTTCTCAGAGGCCTTTTCTTCTGGCAGGATATTAGTAACTTCATCTCTATATTGTTGTTTTAATGTATATTAAGAAAGATAGAAACCAATCGTAATAATTTCCGTAACAAGAGACGCGACACACGGGAGACACTGTGTTATTTTACACTCATACCTTCACCCCTGACACATGTGTTTATCTATGGCTGCCAGCACCTAATGGCCTCCATGGACAGATATGCATATTCTAGCATAACCGCCCATCCTCCAATGGCATCACCACAGTATTTTACTGCCCCCTATAGGTCACGGCTTTTACCCTACGGTCACGATTGGCCCTTTTGCTAATACATACTGATCTCAAGGAAACCATTGTGGTTACCTCCCTGGCCCTAGGTAGTTCTGCCTTCACCCAATTCCTGTTTATTGGAATTGGGGAACAACTGTGGTTTTATTGACAGGTCAGTTGACATACACAGTTTCGATCTGTGCACTTGTTAGACCCCCCCCTTCTGCCAGTTTGGCTGACTGGGGTGCCACTGAGTCTGTTGGTAAGATTTATGACACCTCTGCTATTCCTCAACCTTTCCTCATCCCCCCACCCTCAGACACCTTTTGAGGGGTTTAGGTCAGTTTGACTGTGGGGTGTTACGTATATTGTTTGATGTTACGTAGGAGGGGTTACGTATATTGTTTGATGTTACGTAGGAGGGGTTACGTATATTGTGCCAGGGGCATGACTTGATCTAGACTAGAAATCCATGGGTCTGTGGAAGCGATTGTCTGTGGACAAGAACTGGAAGAAGAGCCCTACATTTGTGAGAAAATGAGAGAAATCAGGGAAAAATTTGTTGATCCACATTGTGAACAACCTGTTTTTGACAAAGGGGACTGTTGGCTTAGAAAATTTACTGAGTTGTGACAATATGGGGAATATTTGCAACAGGCCCTGTCTGTCAAGCGATTGTGTTAAACAAAGTGTAAACTTAAATTAAATTGTGAATTCAATGGTTGTGTACTACAAAGGTGTGCTACTGATAGAAATATTTCGCATTATCAAAGATGACAGAGTCACTGGAGACTTTTTGTAGTAGATTTTACTTGCAAGGAGCCGACACATGCACTTTGCTGAGAACATAATCGACTGGTGAGCTCTGCAGTCCAATTTAAGTTTAAAAACACACAAATCATTGTTAACATACTTCAACCAGGACCCTCTGTTTCTGCTCAAGGGCACATTATTCTTCCCGCTTGTCATACAAGGAGTGGCTTTTCAACAACTCCCTAATTCTTTCTTCTTGTTTTTGCAAGATAGCTTGAATATTTTTTTACACGTGCATACCCTGATAATTATCTTATTGTTGCAGAGGTTAGTGCTTGCACGCAACATTACTTTGTTTGCAATTGTTTAGTAGTATTTAAACATTTCTCAACATTGCCTTAAGGGTACTGAGTGGTGTAGAAATATTATGCTAAAAGGTAGACTGAAGTAGGAATTCTGAAATCTAGAGCCGATTAGCAAAGGTTAATGTGTAAGGGTAATTTGCATGATTAAGAAAACATTAATAAAGCATTATGAAATATGTGCGTAAGAAAGCAGCGGACAAATATGCAAGAGTTGCAGGAAAACCGGATGGTCTGGATTAGTGGAAACAAATACTTGGCATGAGAAACAGAAATACATGTCGTGCGAAGAAGTCTTTTGGGAAGGTCACCTTGACCACCAATGTCTCCCCGAGGATGGAAAACAGGAATACAAAAGAACAGGAATGTTGCTAAGGCAGGAAAACAACGCTGTATTAGGCTTAAATGTAGTCAACAGATGTCAAAAAGGAAGGCAGCGGTTGTCAATCAGTGCCATGGGGGATTGGGGGTGTGTGCTTCTTTGTTCTTTGTGCTGAGTTTCAGGTTACACCCCGGAGTTCAGGCAAAAGAATGGAGTCAGAACGGGGAAGGCATCAACATGTTCCCAGCCAATGAGAAGAAGATAGCACCATGGTGGCATAATGCCTTGTCTGTATAAAATACTGGATCAGGGACAGATAGGGAGTCGTGAACTGACATACACTCTGTTGCTTGTCAGGGATACTATAAGTCAGACCCAGAGCTCTGTAATAATCGTTGAATACTCTACTGGTGTGGAAAAAAAGCTGATTGAGAGAAACTTCAAAATCTTCTCCTATTGCTTCATTAAAGAGCATGCGAGGACCAGAGCAGACAAAATTCTGGCCTCAACAGTAGGTAATGGATAGGGATAGTGTGGGTTTGAAAGATGTTAAAGGGTTTGATTTCAGACTCCAACACCCCTTCTCTTGTGTAATAAGTGGACCTTCAAACTCTGGGAAAACATTTTTTGTAAAGACATTGATTGCAAATTCTGAGACTGTGATTTCTAATAAAATCGAAAACATTGTGTACATTTATGACTGTTGGCAATCTCTTTACGATGAATTGAAGATAAGAGACATCAAATTAATTAATTAATTAAATCACCCAACGCTCTAGATGATGATAAACTCCTTACCGTGACTAAAAGTAATTTGTTAAAAATTGATGATGTAATGAAGGATGCCAGTAGCAACTTGCAGGTTGAAAAGGTGTTCACGCAATACGTGCACCATCGCAACCTCGGCGCTATCTACCTGCTCCAAAATGTGTTTTTTCAAGGTAAAAGCAGGTGAACAATCAGTTTGAATATATGGTGGTTCAACTGGATTAATAGGTTATTTGACGGAATGTGGTTACTGCAATAAACACGGTTTGGTGGGCAATTATATGGTGGGGCAAAAGGTTATACTACAATAAACATGGTCTGGTGATGGTGGGTTGATAGGGTATCTGATGGAATGTTGTTACCACAATAAACATGGTTTGGAAGGCACTCTGTTGCTGGAACTGCAATAAAACCACAGTTGTTCACCAATTCCAATAAACAGGAATTGGGTGAAGGCGGAACTTGCTAGGGCCAGGGAGGTTACCACAATGGTTTCCATAAGAGCCAATTGTGACAGGAGGGTAAAGGCTGTGACCCAATAGGGTAAAAGCTGTGACCAATAGGGCGTAGTAAAACATTGTGGTGATGTTGTGAGTGGCCACCTCCCATTAGAGGAAGGGCGGGTATGTTTGAATTTCCAAAAGCTGGTGTGCCGAGGCTGTTCGTTGGGTTGTTCCGCGGACACCACGGCTTTTGTTGTGTTTACAAATTAAAAGTCTTAATTTCCTGAAGAACCAAATCGCCGTCTCCTAACTACAGTTTCCAAGGAAAAGATTAAAAACAATCACTGTTTGTCGAATTGGGAACCACGACAAATACAAATTATTTGATTTTGTTTAAGAATCCCAGAGACAATAATCAAATAAATGTCCTGGCCAGACAAATGTACCCAGGTAATACAAAGTATTTTTTGGAATGTTTTAAAAACGCCACCAAAAAGCCCTTCGGATATCTTATGATTAATTATAAAGCCAAAACCCTGGATCAATTTCGTCTCAGAACAGTCTAGCTTTCAAAGTATTCAGTTGTTTATGTCCAGAAAAAGAGTGGAGCCGCAGATTCATAGGAACTTGCCGCATTTTAAAATCCTACTTAAAGCTAAACCGGCACAGAGACGCCTCATTTTGCAAACCGCGTCAAAAGGGTTAATCTTGACCCTGTGCAAAGTGGGCTTTTATGGTAGTTCCACTGGGTTAATTGCTCATCTGACGAAATGTGGTGACTGCAATAAACATGGTTTGGTGGGCAATTATACGGTGGGATAAAAGGTCAGATTGCAATAAACATGGTTAGGTGGGCAATTATATGGTGGGCCAAAAGGTTATACAACAATAAACATGGTTAGGGGGGCAAGTATATGGTGGGCCAAAAGGTTATACAACAATAAACATGGTTTGATGTGCAAATTATATGGTGGGATGATGGGTTATCTGATGGAATGATGTTATGGTTTGGAAGGTACTCTGTTGCTGGAACTGCAATAAAACCACAGTTGTTTACCAATTCTAACAAACAGGAAGGCAGAATTACCTAGAGACAAGAAGGTAACCACAATGGTTTCTCTGAGAGGCAACTGTGACAGGAGGGTAAAAGCTTTGACCAATAGGGCACAGTTAAACATTACGATGATGCTGTGGCCACCTCCCATTAGAGGAAGGCCGGGTATGTTTGAATTGTACAAAAAGCTGTGTGCCGTGGGTGTTCGGGGGTTGTTCCGCAGACACCACGGCTTTTGTTGTGTTTACGTAATAAAAGTATTAATTTCCCTGAAGAACCAAGTCTCCGTCTTCTAACCACAGTTTTTACGGAAAAGATTGGAAACAATCATTGTCTGTCGAATTGGGAACCACGACACTTTCAACATCCTACCGCTTACAAACTCACAATATAAAAAGTTGGAAAAGAAGAAAACAGAGATAAAGTTAATGGGCGATAAAAAAAGATTGGTGTGCACAGGAAAAAACGAGCTATTAATCAATAGGGTGGTTCTCTTCTACCGCTCTTAAGCGTAGCGGTTCCGTTTCTTACCAGCCTAATAGCATCGCGACAGGGCTAAATGTAATTGAGTATGCTGAGAAAATGTATTTAGTCCCCCAAAGATAGCTGGATTGACTCTAGAACGATATAGCCCCTGTACCTTTAAGACAGACTGTGGAAAACGAATTGGACACCTCTATGAAAAATATTCTGAGTAGAAGCGATTTGGACCCCCACGAGAAAGTCAAGCAATACTCCACATTATTGCAGGGATACTTATCGTTGGTTAAACTGGGCGAACCCAACACTTTAACGCTATCCATACCGCAGTCCTCTGTAAACAAGGACGCGGAGCAGATTTTACCTGCAACACAAGCCGTGGATGTTAGTGTGGAGGTGGGTAATGTTGTTAAGTAGTTTAGAGAAACCTCCCTCGAGAAACAGAAAGAATGCTCAATACATTTTTGATAAGATGTTTCAATCGAGAGATGTGGCTTCATGGAATTAATCTGAAGAATTTATTTAAAATGGTGCTGTTATTCCTAATATCCAACATATTTGATTTAGTCAGAAGTATTACAATGCCGCAAATGGAGACCGTATGGTTGGTCAAAATTTCTGAGAGCTATTGCAAACCTAAACGTACCGCTCTCCACGGTCCCAAATCAACGTGTTAAAGATGAAATCAATTCATTTTGAAACGCTGGCACGCCTCAAATGTTTAGATCTCTGATTTTGGACACTGATTCGCACAACTCGAGAATAGTGATTCCAGGCTGTGTCTATCGTAGTTCATCAAACATTCTATGATACCGCGGTATGGGTTGTAAGAATAATAAGTAAAAAAAAACATGCTTGCTTGCTAAATAACAGATAAAGTATAACAAAAGCTTAACGGGTGGAATGACGCAATAGACAAATGTGCAAGTACTGCAGAATAAAACACATGAAGTCTCGGCAGGGTGAGAGGTAACACAGGAAATCAGGACAAGATGCACAGAACCCTGAGAATAGACCATTGCATAAGAAAAATGTGAAAAACTACCCCGTATAAGGCAGAAGGAGAAGCGAATGTAGACATACGGGTACAAGGGGAGAGTGGCAAGATGTATGGGGTAGAATAAGGGAGGGGTACGTGCTCTTGTCTTGTGCTGACTTGCAGGATAAACCCAGACGGGAGTGACCAGAGGAACGGAGAACGAGGCATTTCTCAACACATGTCCAGTCAATAGAAGAAAGACGACAACCTGCCCTACACGATGTTTTATCTGTATAAAAGACTGGGTCAGGGATAGAATAGGAAGTCAGGCTTCGTGAACTGACAGACACTCTGTTGCTTGTCAGGGATACTATAAGTCAGACCCAGAGCTCTGTTTAATCATTGTATTCTTTGCTGGTGTTAAAATAAAACATAGTGAAAACTTCAAAACATTCTCCTATCGCTTCATTAAAGAGCACGCAAGGACCCGAGTAGATAGAAATTTTGTCCTCAACACTTCCAACAGTACTTAAGCAAAAAAATGTACCCCCCCAACACTTCAGAAGTGGGGGTAGACCTAAGGGTCCAGGGAAGCATAGAGGACCGCGCGTGTTAATGACAAGCGTTGACCTTTCGGTCTGTTAAAAGGCTCCAGATCCACTGAGCACAACATGCAGAGCGCTTCCCATCCAATCGCCGAGGAACACCAAAAAAAACAACAGAATACTGCTATTCAACAGCGCAACATTTAATTCATCATTAGTGCAGAACCGATTGGCATGTCCTATACCAGGATCAATGCTGGCAGGATTCAAAAGACGCGTCACAAAATCGTAAAGAAAACAAGGAATTGAAGTTAGGAGCCGAGTAAACGGCTTTATCGCCATCTGGATAACAGCAGCCAGTCCACAATTGATTGAGAATACAGCACTGCCATCTTCTGGACACCTCTTGAAAATGCAACTAAACATTTATGTCTCACACAAACGGAAGTTAAGACAAATGGTGCCATTAAATCCCCAACAGCATAGAGGTTTCAGTTACGGCAGAAAAGCTTGCAACGAGAAGTGCTAGGCAGTTTTCAGAATTCCCTCAACACACAAAACCAAGTGATCAGACCGCAGTTCACATTTATTCATTATGTACACAGAAATCACAGGCAGAGCGAGTCAAGACTCTTTGGGGACCGGAGGGCTCATTAATCCCGCCAACAAGCCAAGGCGCAAGGGCCAGCCAGGGGTCACGTCAGCCTTCCGATCCTTAGCACCCGGGCCAGGGGTCAACCCTCCAGCAGTGGCATCGAGAGGAGGCGTAGGGGGTGGGGTAAGGGGCAGATGCGAGTCCCAGTAGCAGCTCTGGAGGTCCACGGAGAGTGGCAGGCATTCATCCTCTTCCCTCTGGGGCCCTTGGAGAACAGCTAAAGGCTTCTGTAGGGGATCCTCACTGCCAAATGGCAACAACCACCGCATTCAGTGTGAGGGAAAAATTTACGCCTTACCATCCACGTTTCAACGATGCCGATTGTGTTCAAATACGAAGGGCGCATAGCAAAGCTTTTTTACAGCCACGACAAGAGTGCCTAGACCACGGAACAGAGCGAGCTGCTTCTCGCGCTAGTTTCCAAAACTTGTAAACCTACAAGAAACCGAAAGCCCCGTTTTTTGAGACACGTCAACATAGTGTTGCTTTTATTGTTCTACAAAAAGTTAAGTACCCAATAAAGAAAGGGAGACTACCACCTGCAGATAAAAATGTAACCAATCAATGTTTCATTGGTGGGATGTTGTTTTAAGTTCCTATAAGAACTGTTGCATTTCTGGATAATTTTCATAAATCCTTTGGTTGTCCGTAAGGGGACAGAAACGGTTCTCATGAGCTCAACGAATATAATTTCTTTTGTAAAGTCTCATCTGGTGGAACATCAGTCAAGCCACTGGTTCCCACGTGACCAGGAAATCGGCCAATCGGGATACGAACGCTCGTCTTCGTTAACATGAACGAAAAGAAACCGCTGACCCACCTCTGTGTCTCTTGGCCCTCAGCCTTCCATGCCTGTCTGTACACGTCCCCGGCTACCTCACACAGCCAGCGCACGTCGTCCGACGCATCAGGGATCCACTCCACAAACCTGGAAGAGACACCATCACGTCACTGCAATGGTATCCAGTATCCAGTTAGCCAGGCTGAATTCTCCCAGCATCAAAAGCAGGCTTCCGACCTGAGCCACAAACACCAGCGGGTCAAAGGAATCCATCTCATCCACTACACCCACGCAGCAATTTATGGCTGTGTAGTTGACACCAGGACGTGCAGCGCCAAGTTTGAATTTAACCCATCCTGGACCTCATTGGAACAGCATTGACACGCCTTTCTAAATATAGTCAAGCCCCTCCTTTTTCGACCGGTCAGGAATATTCCCGATTATCGGCTCCGTGATTAAACTGAGGCCTGCACCTGAGAACGCGAGCGTCACGGCCACAGTGACTGCCTAGCATGAGCAAGTTAAATGCAATAGCCACACCCCCTTACCTCTGAGCAACAGAGTAGGCAGACTCCACAGGAAGTGTGTAAGGAAGCAGCATGTATGAAGCCACCCGTACAGGGAGCAGGTCGGTCACCTGAGCATACAGGCCATGCGTTTCCCTGCAGGCCTCACAGAACACTGTCAACCGACATTGTAGAAAGGTCAATGCACCTGTACATCCTAACTCCGTCCCTACAACAGTAACGGAATGTGACCAAAGCGTGCATAAACACCAGGACTCCTGTATGCTGAAGAGATGATGCAATTCTTACAATACAGAAAGACATGAAAATTAAACAAGAACAGAAAGTGCCAGAGTTTGCCAGGGAACCTCTGATTTAACTACGAAAGCCTTTTCCTGAAGAACTTAAGGAGGTCGCTTGTGGCTGTACGCCACATTCAAAATATTCTTGCATAAAAATAAAAAAAAACCCTACCAAAAGTGTAAGAATTACAAAAGGATAAAGGTTACAGAACTTTGCCGGTTGCCACGGGATGTTTAGAGTAGCTAGAGAGGCATTTTCCAATGTGCAGGACACCTCTGTGTTCAGGGTTCACTCCGCGGTCAGTCATGGGAATTCCTCCGCCATAGACCACACAAACAGCAGCTCTTACATTTTTTAAGGGAGACCGGAAGTTCTGCGACGAGATGCTTGTCCAGCCACCAATGCCTCCTTGGCTGAAGGTTCAGCCTTCGCAACAGCCGGTCCTTGGTGGATTGCATGGCCTCAGACTCTGACTCCGGCTCCGCCTCGCCTCCCACGCTGCAGCAGTGGAGAGGCCCATCGGGGGCCGTCAGTCCAGCAGACGGACACTCAACAGCCAGGAGGTCTGAAACATGCCAACAGGAAACGACCTCCCTCCAAATGTCTGACTACAAGAGTCTGTTGAGCTGGTCACTGATGTATACGGGGGAATCTGAAGCTGCCAGTGGCACTCACTGTTGTCTTTGAGGAACCGAAGCGCATCCCTGTACCCGTTCTGACACATCTCCGCCATCAGCTGTAAAACGGATACCGATTACAACAGGGGCAGACACACACACACCTCCACTGGAAGGCAAAATTGACAGACCAACGAGCCTCAATCAAACCCTTACAGTTTTCCTAAGCTACATACAGTAATAAAAATAGTTCATGGTTTCCAGACAAGGTTAAAAACGGAACTGAAAAGCTGGATTCCCACGTCAAACGGAGTGGCAAGATGCGGGCCCCGATAAATTTGCGTCACCGTTACATTGCACGGCGATGGTGCGAGAACGAGGCCAGGAGCGTCCCGCAGTCATATGAGCGAGGAGGCTTACTTCAGGCCCGGCAGGGAAGAACACCTTGGTCACCCGATACACATTCCCAAGGTTCATCTGGATGCTAACGTTGCGCACTCGCACTTCGTGGAAGTTGGGAGAGTTGTCCTTGGGGCAGATGTCGCTCTCGCCGGAGAACGGGGAGACGGAGATCGTGTTCTTCAGCTCGAATCGCGGCAAGTTGTTGCTGACCGCCCCGTCAATGTATCGCTGGAACGTGAATAACGTTTGAAACGACCCAAACGTCCACGAGCCAGGTTCACAGGAGCCAAGATTCAAGTGGGCGATCACTCACTGACACAGTGAGAAGCTGATGCTAAACAAAACTGCCTGGGATCGACCCAATTGCTTTTTAAAAACAAAGAGTCTGCTAATGAAAGCTTATGACAAACCAATGCTGTGCATTACGAGGTTTACCTTTTTACAAGTGTACGTTTACAATTGGGCACACACACAAGAACAACTGATCACATCGTGAAAACTTGTGAAACTTACCACACCACGAAAAGAGGGCGGGATGAGGCCACAATAGACAGGGATGAAACAGCTGCATATTAAGGCCTGCAGGGAGAGACCAACGAAGAGGAGTTTAACACCAGGCTTAACCAACCCGGCTCACAACAGATGCAGGTGGAATACAGCGCAGGAGAGCATAGAGATTACACGTCGTGGGTGACAAACACTTTCACAGTTAAAACATACAAAAGATGAGGAAACAATCCATTGCATTCAAAATAACATTGTGCCAGCATCTTAGTAGATCAGCATTCAGTGTTTTTTTTTTTTTTTAATTCCCATTCACAAAATTAGTAACTACCCCACTGAACAGGGCAACAGCCCAGTCCTTCGCCAAGTACTGGTTACAGGTTGTAAACGTTTACCCATCGCGACTACCCCCCCAACCCCACCTGGATGAGCTCCTCTTTAGAGGAGAAGTCAGACACCAGCACATTCTTCCCGTCGGAGACGCGGGTGAGGGACAAGCAAAGCCGCCCATTGGCCAGTACGTGGGCGTCGGCTGGCAGTTGGCGGTTCAGGGAGTCCCGGACGCTTTTTAGCAGTTTGAAGTTGGGGTGCAAGGGCCCCAGGTTGCGCTTGTGAGAGTCTTTAGAATACTCGATCAAGTCCTTGCAGCACTCGGCTGAAAACCAGAGACAAGAGCATACATTAGATGACCGCTGATAATATTAATCCGTTATCAAGCCGTTTCATTTGTTAAGATTGTAACAAGTAACAAGTTTTATTATTCGAACCCAATCCCTGAACCCATTAGACTACATCTTTGCTAATGGCAGAGAAGCATTTGCACCTGTATGGATACCAAGCATTATTTGGGAAGCCCAACATTACGAAGTCCAGTAACTAAAGGGGAGTTAATTACGTTGAATTGGAATGTTCGACAGTTAATTGAGGCTTTTTAGTATGCGGAATGGTAGAACGATCCAGAGCATGCTTTGAACTCATTTCGTCGAACCATTTTGAAGTAAAAGCACCTGCCTGATCAGTCAAAGACAGTCGTGAACGTTAGTCTAATTCGGGTATAAAGTACAAAGGGGGTAAAAAAACGCACCCAAGGGCGTCCCAACAGCCAGAACTGCGGCCAAGAGCGCGCCAGCCGAAGCTCCGCAGATTTTAGAGGCTCCTTTAAGAATGTGCGGGGCTCTTTCCTCCAGACAGCTAGCGACTCCTACGTAATAGACTCCCAAAAACCCGCAACCAGCGAAAGTAATATTCCATCCTTCGTCCGAATCAAAGATTGCTGTGGAAAACTGTTCAACGTGTCTTGCCATGCCGTCTTAAAATGCGTCTTATCTTGCAACAAAAAAGTGGAACAAATTAAAGACCACTAGGAAAACCGCGCTGAAGTCGGATAATAACGTGATCCACGGATCATTAATTTAAAAGAGCCGCTTAGTCCTTTCATTAACCGTCAATTACGTTTGCTTCTTGACTAAGTTCCAAGCCCAACGCGATCCACTTATAGCGACTAGTGGGTGGTGCATTTGCACGTGGAGTCGTAAAATTTTATTACAACGTAAAGGTACTTTATTGTACTAAAGTCCGCCAGAACTCACAATACCGGTTAGGTCTTTTAATCGGTTGCATAAGCACTGCGCAATTGTTTACGTAGCAGGGTCGGATAAAATATTTTACAAATATGCGCGTCAAATGCCCTTTCTGAATCACCATATGATAAAACAAGCTCTATCAAAATAAATCTCCATATTGTACATAGGGAACGTACCGGTCCTGGTGAAACCAACACCTGCAGACAGGTTAGCAACTGCACTTTCCACTAAGAAAGGGGGACCCCTCTGTGTGCAGGTTCAAACTCCAGCCGAGCCCTTAAGGACTTCAGTCAACTACCAACTGCCCAAACAGGAAACAAAGCATATAGGTAGTTCATGAGTAGTATATTGACCATTAACCCTAAAATGTAACCAGTCTTATTAAGAAGCAAAGCATATGCCATATGTAGTTCATGAACGTTATAATTGATCATTAACTTTAAAATGTAACTAGCCAAATGTACTTAAACGCGTAAGCCTCGCGTGGAAGCGTGGAATGGTGGGTTAGATTAGAACGCAGATGCACCTATTGTTGAAACAGACGTAAGCAATATAATCGAATTATGTAAACGGTGTAATCGGATAAAGGAGGCGAAGCCAAAAGTCGAACTGAATGGGAAAGTCAGGTGTCTGCTGTATGATTGAATAAAGGATGCAGGGCAAGGTAGTTAATTATTTTTTAACTACAGCAGGAGAAGTGCAGAAATAATGGTGTAATAACTGATAATATGTGGAGCTGGAACGAGGCCATGTAGGGATCAGGATAGAAATAATTGTGTATGAAGGCAACAGGTTGGGATGGGAGTTGGAGTCCTAAGGTAACAGCTTGGGGTGGGAGTTGGAGTCCTTAGGTAAAAGGTTGAGATGGGAGGTGGAGTCATAAGTTGGGCTCCCCATTAGTAGCAGCTGAAAGACAGAATAAAAGAAAGACGTATTTGGATGTAAGGCAGAGTCTTTTGGGAGAGTCTCTTGGGAGAGTCTCTTGGGGTGAGAGTGAAGTGTGAACGGTCCTGCGCAGGACCAGCCCAGTTTGCTGTATGCTTTTGGATCCAAAGCAATAAACCTAATTACATCAGACTTTGTGAAATTACGTAGTGAAGTTATTAAAGTGAAGGAAGGAAGTGCCATCTGGCCCAGGCTAGGGTCAATTTCTCCCACAGGATCTTTTCCAATGGATTGAGAGCGATGTCTATTTTAAAAAGAGGTGGAAAAGCTCCTAGATAGGATACCGCTGCCATGGAGATTCGTGCCACCGTCAAACGTGTTGCTATGGGGAAAAATTAGTCCGCACACTCTTTTGGCCGTGCTTCTTGGAACCAGGCCAATCATCCATGGAAACCCAGCCGATATCGTGCACGAGCATGCGTACAGCATGCCAGACGCAATCACAATAACGCCACTCAGCAACAAGATGGCTTAATCAAATACCAGCTGCCACGTGGCAGAAATAATCCCAGAGGGGCAACATGTCGCAACCCGGCCGTCAAATTAGTCACTTCACAACAGGAGAGGGCAACATGTAGAGCAGAGGACTTTAGAAACAATGACCCAGTGTGTTTGTAATCATTTCAGGACTATTGGCACACCAGGGGCAAACCTCCCAAGTCTGCATTACAGATACAGAACTGCAGGGATTATGGAGTAATGCTATGTTGTTATACTGCGACATCACAAAAATACAGAGAAGCCTTGTGTCCTGAACGCTGTGGCAGACCAGAGACTGGCTTTGGAGTATAATCGGTTTTACGTGATGAATGCTGGGACAGGTGTGAACGCGGAGGATGGGTAAAGAGGTCTCACACAGAAAAGTAAAAATTCAGGACCAGTATGTATGACATCATGACACCAAAAATAGTTTTGGTATATCATTTTAGTAATTTTCATCAGTTTTGTCAAGTGTCATTTTACATCATTGGTAAATCGTCATGACAAAGTTTAGGGTAAACCTTAGCATTTAAAGTATAACAATGACCAGTAAAATAAACAATTTTCTCCAAAGCTGTTGGCTGAGGTTATCAGTTTCAGACTCAGTTACACACAAAAACTGTGTTTTTCTCTTTCAGTTGTTGCCATGGAAATCAAATCAGACCCATTTAGGCTTGCGTGTGAAAGAAACTGCCACAAAATCTTTCATACATAAGAAAAAAAAATAGAATAGTGTAATACATTATTGTTAACTGCTAGAAAAAATCGGAACTTCAACAAATTTGAACATACTTTTTTTTTATTGCGTGATGAAATTGGACCACTTTGCATTATGTCTGTCTTTGAAACATCAACATTAAAAGAACGTGTTTTTAAAAAGTGCACGTGGAGAGGTAGCTATAGGCAGCTAACATTGCTTTATATATCCCCTTGTTAAACATATTTTTAAGGCGATTGTCATACAGTCCAAAAACCATACAGTCCATAAACCATACAGTCCAAAAACCATATAGTCCAAAAACCGCACCATGAAGTTCTGAGCGTGGATTATCTCATAAGAGCAGCAAAATACTTTCCCTGCCAATTCACATCAGTTACATGTTATCCATCACAGACAACGGCTGATCTGAAGCTGGTACTTTGTGTCAGACCCTCATTGGATGGTTATGGCTTGATTGACTGGAGACTGAGGGAGCTCTGCAGAGCACTGGTATTATTGATATTGTTGACCTGCCAAGTTCGATCCCCATCTGTGGGATTTCACTGTATGAAAAAATACAGTGCCACACAATTGCAACGATACAATAATACTGCGAAGGCCTTGCGTGTGTGCTTGGAGGTCGGGGCAGGGTAAAGTCCATGTCAAAAGCAGGTCAACATGTGGGTCCAAGCCACGTCAAACCGCAAGGCGTCGCCGCTGCACAGTAAACCATGAGGTACAAGGGTCAGGTTTCCACCTATTTTTTTATTTTTCAGTACTGTCTGTGCATAGGATTTTTTACAGTGATGGCTGATATGTGACCATTTCCAGTGTCCCCAAAATGTTCATAGCAAAGAATTGAGTGAGTATTGGCAACTCCTGCGGAACTTGAGCCTGCGATGTCCTGCGATTGGTGGAATTATAGCTTCTGATCCCGCCCACGCAGTTAACAGAGTTCCGGCAAGAGAACAGGCATCGGTGAGGGATTGAAGTAGATTGAAGAGCTGAAGTAGTCCGCTCAGCTGTGGGCAAAATGCCCCAGTACTCGGTACTCGGGTAGTTGTTAGGCTCGTACTGCGGGCCAACAGAGAAGGGGATCTGCTGGGGTGATGGAGGGGGGGGGGGGGGGGGGTGACCCGTGTGTGGGGGGGGGCCCCGAATTAGTAAGGGGTTGGGGCCGGGGGGGAGAGCGGCGGGGCCCTGGGGGAAAAAAGA
>JAOYSI010018915.1:0-36052 GCA_025775065.1 Hiodon alosoides
TTCCCCCTATAATCCATTTTGGAAATCTACTAAAACAAACAAAAATTGAAATGCTTTTCAGAATACAAGAAGCAAACTGTTTTTTTTTTCCATCTTTTTTTTTTTTTTTTTTCTTTTTTTTTTTTAAATAGAGTCGTACACACATTTTATTCCGACACATAAATTGTTTTTGTTAATGAAGGTAGCGGGGGTGAATTTTCTCAAAGAAGAAAAGGATTGGTGCTCCCTCCGGTGGCTGTTCCCCCACCTACGGCACCACTGGCTCCCATTACAACACCTCCACCAGCCCCCCCACCCAAAATCAACTGGGGCTGCCCAGGCACTCCAGCACCCATGAGAATGGTAGCCCCCGGCGGGGCCATGGGCGAGATTCCTCCATAGGGAATACCCATAGGACTGGACTGTACCATCCCAAGACCCATTTGTGGTGGCGTCATCTGAACTCCCATTGCAGACATAGCCATGCCGGGTTGGACCATTCCCAGAGTTGGAGGTGGCATCTGAGCGTGAGGGGTCCCCAACATGGGATTGGGTGGTACAGGACTGGTGCGGAGCTGGCTGAGGCCAAGCGAGGAGGTCTGGGGGGAGATTGAAGCCATTGTGGTCGAACCGAAAGGGTTGGAGGTTGGGGGGGGTGTAGGGGACACCCCCCGACTTGAAATGGAGCTTCCAGGGGTAACAGCCATGGCTGGGGCTGCAGAGGCGCCTGAGAAATTAAGACAGTAAGAGAGGATTAAGGGGAAGGAAGTTAAGGAGTGTAAAATAAACCATCATAGACGGGAAAATGACTATGGGATAGAAACTTAACCTTACCTATAGGGTCACAAAAACCCTTTTCATTCAGAGTAAAAGATAAATGCCAGTTTGAAAATTCAGCTGTCAAGAAAAATTCACTGCTTCTTTGATTTCCTATTGATTTTGCACTACAAGACTCAAAGTAGGAAAAAACTGTTTGGGCTTGTGGTTATAAACATAGACAAAAAGCATTTTTTAGATCAGTACTAGCTTTCAGTATGTTGAAACTTCCTCTAAACTCCTGATTCAGCTGGCTGTACCGGCCATCTACAGAGTTCACTCAATGACTATTAAGTTCCCTCTTTTCAATGAATTAAATGCAGAAGACTTTACAAGTCTGAAAAACATATCAAACTAGCAAAGCTTAGTTGTACTGCTATATGTCTCGAAGTCATTCTATATAGAGTTGAAGGTTTTCACAACTAAATGTTTCAACCTGACTTAATGTACTGTTAAAATACTGAAGATCAGGCCTCCTGAGTGGCTCAGCTAGTATTTAGTCAATGCCGAAATTGACAGTTACACAAAGATGCAAAAATTAATCTCACTGCACAGACCACAGTTCATTACCTACCAACAGCTCAAAGGTGGGCTTGTAAAGTAGTCCAACTAAACACTCCCAGGGCCAGGGTGTGGTTGTGGGGTTTCTGGCACAAGCTGTCAATAGCACAGCGGGCAATTCCACAAGGTCCTTACCTTGTGTCTGCAGGAAGGGGTTGTGTGTTGAGGGGGTGGAGATGGAGGGAGGAGGAGGCTGTTTGGGCTTGGGTTTAGAGGAGACCAGAGAGTCCAGGTCCACTAGCGCTGCGTTTGGACCAAGAAACGATTCTGGCGTTTTCCTGACGGGCAGGGAGGTGCCCAGGGATGAAAGGTCAAAGGGCACTGGTGACCCCGTGCTGCCGCCCCCTTCTCCACTGAGAGATGTGGAACCTCTGAGCTCAGGATCTCCTGCAAGACAGTTTATTTTTGCTAAGAACTTCATTATAAAGCAAACAAGCTGCATACTTTGTTTTAAACACCATCGTGTGTGTTTTTTAAGAATTAAGCAAAAGCCAGCAAAAATGATCCTATGTAAAGTTTACGTTGGCGGCATGGATTCGTCAAACTGCATCTAAATTAAATTTGAGACAGGGTCTTGTGGTCAGATAAAACAAATTGTGCTTTAAGGACATGTTAACCAGCCTTACGTTTAGCAAAAAGAAAGGGAGGCACATGCTGAAAAAACATCACACCAAACGTGAAACATGGAGGTGGATCTATGTTCCTTTGGAGATGTTTTTACATATTCTAGCACGACTGCCCAGATTAAAATAGAGAATACAATGAATTCAAGATTGTACCAGGATATTTTGGCCGAGCGTTTTGTTCCCTCTGCTAGGAGGCTCCAGCTGGGCCGAAAATGGACATTCCAGCATGACAATGATCCCAAGCAAGCATTTAAAAAATTATTAACACAAAAACAATGTTCTTAAGTGGCCAATCACAATCTTCCGCCCTCAATCCAAACGAACATTTGTAGTTTGCACTGAATACAGCAGTCCACAAAAGAAAACCAAAGAATCTGGCAGAGCTGGAGTAATTCTCAAACTCCCTAGGGAAACATGCCACAGCCTGATATACAACAGAAAGTATCTTCTCAGTGTGATTGACTGCAATGATTGCAGAGCTGTGAATGAGTTTGGTTAGGGTCTTCCCCATTTTTTGGAAACCCAAGGATTTTGCTCTTTCCCGAGTTGTTATATAAACAACGCTTATATTCAAATCATCTAGGCGGGGGGAAAAAATGCTCCACGATTAATTTAATTCATTTCAATCACACTGAGGGCCAGGACAGGGGTTGTGAAGGACCAGTAAATCAGAGCCTGCTGGCTCCACCCATGGGCCGTATAAGGATTTCCTGAGCCTCATTGATCCGATTGTTTAAATTACCTCACCTGGGGGGAAATAAAGGCTAATTTAAAAGGCACACAGCCTGCTGACAGTCAACTCTAATGGCTGGAAGTATTTTTTTTTTAAATATATAAGAATTTTTTTAATATTCAGGCAAAGTCCCAGCAGGGAAATATGTGGAGGGAGTTTTTTGTTTGGGCATATTAGCAGACATTTTTGTACAAATTGAGGAACGTGGATTGGAGCTCGCATCTGGTGATTTGGACCCTTGATCGGATAAATTATAATTTTTCCCCTTTCCTCAAATGAACTTTTTTCCTGTTAGTTTTTGGTTGGTTGGATTTATTGGACTAGGTCATATGAATTAGTCCTGCTACAGTATGAATAAATACAACCACAGTAACTAACAAAAGCAGAAGTGTCTGTACCTGTGCCATTACTAGTGTGTTTGCTCAGGCCTCCCCAGGGGTCAGAAGTCAAAGAGTCATTGGCCGGAGCTACTCCGTCCCCTGTCCAAGGGTCACCTGTCCCAGGGGCAGGAGAAACGGACGATCCCCAGGGATCAGAGCTGGGCGGGGTTACAGCTGAAACACAAATCGAGGAGTCGACATTAACCCTAACATTAACATTTAAACAGACGTTTGACAAGTGAAAAAGAACATTTCATACAGGTTCATTTTACCTCACTCCTATCCTGGTTTGCAAGGACTGCAACTGCTGGGTTTTAATCTCATTTAGCATCAGATCTGATACCACCAGATCACTACAAATCAAACTAGTGACTTCAATTACACCATTAAGAGGAGAGAAGGCCAGAAAAGAAGGAGAGACTGCGACCCTCGAGGACAAGGATCGACACCATTGGTTTAAAAGATTTATGCCGTTTAGGGGAAAATAAATGGCAAGTAGGACTATCACTCTGCATAAGACCCTCTGCTAAACAATGCAATAGTCCTTACCTGTAGAGCCCCAGGGGTCTACATTCGCACGGTTGGAATCTCCCCACGGGTCAGGCGGGGGCGCTGTCGTGGGCCCACCACCACCCCAAGGGTCAGCACTGGGTGGTGAAGCAGGGGAGGGCACAGACCCACCCCAGGGGTCCGATGGCCCCCAGGCAGAGGCGGTGGTAGTTGTGGGAGGGGGGGAGGGACCAGCAGAGGCAACTGTGGCGGCGGCAGCCGGCGCCCCCCAGGGGTCAATGGCACCCAACTCCATTAACGAGCTCTGAAAAGCAGTGAGGGGAGGAGGGGTGAAATTGTGCTAATCCACGGATGCATCGCACATCCCAGCACATCAACTCTGGAGGCCAGAAGTGCCTCATAACATGCAGGCCCTACCACCGAGTGGTAGGAGGTCAGTGGTCAAAAAGAGAAGGGGCAGGAAGGCGACTTAAGATGAGGGACCAGGTGACACAGATAGAGCGCGCACCTCCTCGGGTTTAGGCTTCTCCCTCTTGCTCTCCTCAATGGCCATCTGTAGCCTGAGGTCATCACCCCGACGCAAGCGCTCCTCCTGCCAAACACACGGGCACACAACTGTGATCGCCCGGGACCTGTGAAACTGAAGGCCAGCTACGCAACAGACTGAAATAACGCGCCACACGCGCCCAGCTCTGTGAGTGGCAGATACACAACTTACCCAGTGGCATTACAAAAGTTACAATTCATATTTTTTGGAATTTATGAATTAAGTTACATTTGACAAAAAAATGCTTTAATATACACATTGCAATAGTAGAGTATAATTGAGAGGAAATAACATAAATTGGATGTAATCAGACAAATGACTTTTTAATAAAGCAATTATGCTATACACCTTCTAGACCAAAATTAAGTGTCAATTACCAGTTTTTATCTTTTTTTTTTTGTTAAAATTATGCATTTTCAAATTTGTATACGTTTATCAAAACGTATATTTTTTATTTTATATACTTTCACAGACAAAGTTGGTAGAGTTTACAGCGGAATAAGGTCTGTAGTAATCCATTTCAATTAAATTTTTCCAAAGAAAAGGCAAAAAGAGTTTTGCGACTGATCACTACTGAGCATCCACACCCATTTGTCGGTGACTGTATATGTGTAAACTGATATATCATTTAGGTTCATTTCTTTAATTGTGATTGAGTCTTCATGTGGAGATGATAAAGATCGTGATCCCTTATCCTCTGAACCCTGACCTTTTGGTGTACATCCCTGCTGAGTGAGAGAGCCCAGCTGAGCTCGGCATCCTCCAACGGGGCAAGGCTGGACTGTGATTAGGATTGACAGGTTTGAGAAAGTCACCTAAATGCACACCTCCACAGGAAGAGGTTTTCCAACCAGTGGCTGGTAGTATGTCACACTAACTTGCTACTATGAAAATAAATTTTTTTTTTAACCCTGATCAGCTCACGTTCCATAACCAAACACCCAGGATCATAACCCGGGGTTTAACAAGTTCAGCGTGGTATTTAAGGTATAAAAACGTTTATCGGATCTGGCGGTTTTACCTGCTCCGCCTCCTCTTTGCTCATAGCCAGAGCCAACTGCAGCTGAAGGTCTTCTTCTCCAGAGCTCTGTGGCCACGCCTGCTCCGGGTCGGCTCCTCCCCCCGAGCCCTGACGAGAGCCCAGCGACGACAGCCCGCCTCCGCTACCCCCTCCTCCTCCCCCACCACCACCACCTCCACCACCACCTCCACCTAAACCGGGGGCTGAGGGAGCCGAGGAGGCTGAGAAAGAAAGAGACACCGGGAAAAGGACAGGGAACGTTATTTCAATAAAATTCAATTTGATTGGACACCGATTATCGTCCGTCATCTTAATCTGAACCGAAAATAACAACATGACACTTTCCTCGGCACCTGTGATAGGGCGGCTTTCCAATAACCATTTCAAGCACGCAACAGGAGGAGGACATCGCACATACCTCTTCAGTCATGTAAGATAGACTTCTCCATTTAATATCAGTAATGTGGCGCGATATATGTACTAGGTCTGTCTCTTGGGCCTCTTTATTACACTACATGTAAAGAATCAGGTAAGACAACGCATTTGTCTCTGCATGCCTCTAACTTACCATTAGTCTCAGTTCAACAAACCGAGGATCAGAGGGAAGTTAACTGGCTACCTACCACTAGTGGTCTGGGCCATCTTCTCTTTGGTCTTCAGTGCATGAATCCTCTCCTCTCGTAGTCTCTCCTCATCTTTCAGTAGAGTCACTAACTGCTTTGCCTTTTCCCTCACGTTAACTCCCTGACAGAAACGATGCATGATCTTATGCAGGGTAATTATCATCAAAGTCAGTGCTTCATTCAAACTTAATTCACATCTGCGCGCTATGGGTCACTATCAGTGTACATGTGTATTTGCATGCTCTGAAATGCTTCTGAATGTCTATTTGCTTGGATGCTTACATAAGGGTCAGTGTGCGGGTAAATCATAAACAAGCATGCAAGAATGCACACTGTAGTACCTGGTCCTTGCCATCCCTGTCTATGTACTGAAAATCCTTGAGTGTCTGGACTGCGTAGATATTCTCCCGGCACTGCTGGGCCACACGCTCAGAGCCTGTCTTTATCAAGTACTCCATTAAGGTCATGGCCTGAGATAAGGAGGGAGACATATACATGAACACTGAATATTTACGCCCAAAACAACCAAACAGTGACAAACTAGGGAACGGCTGCCACTAAATCTACAATGGTACCAGCAGTTACAAAAGCAATCGGAATTCTTCAAGTCAATGGACTCTCTCCAATCAAATATATTGCCTCTGAATAATAGAACACAACCGTACATTGGATACATTTCAGTTCTAATACAGCCTTAGCAAAATCATATGTCTCCCAATCATCCCCACACCTTGTAGACGTGTCTCCAGTTCTTGCCATGATCGTTAAGCCGTTTCCAGACCATGCTCATGATCTCAGAGAAGGCCACCACGTTGTAGGTCAGGTCAGCGATCTCAGACATCAGAGAGCTAGATGGGCCCCATGGGTCGTTTGACGTAGCCTCCCTCACCTGAGAGAATGAAAAGGGGTGTTAGATAGCCAAACTGTGTACAACGAACCCAAACACTGGACGCTTGAGCGCATTAACCTAGTTACTGACTGGAAGAGGAACGTGGAGAGTCAGGATCAGAAATAGGAGCACGAGGGGGAAAAGAGAGAGGGTAAATGACGTAAATTTAAGAAAAGAGTAGGAGGTAATGGACAAACCTTTATCTCAGCCTCAGAATAGTTGTGAACAATGTTCTTCACTTGTCGTCGTAACGATGAGGTCGACATGGCAACCAGCTGGCTGTCTAGTAATACTGAGACCTGTCATAAAAAGGACAGAATAAGAATAATGATACAGTAAAAACACTGTACAACGTTCCGTGCACTGACAGGGTGAGAGTGCCGTCCACATTTATTCACACTCCTGCTATAAAAATTATTTTCCATTTTTAAATGTTAGACTTCTACACACTGCAAAGCAGTAAAATCCATTTTTTTTAACAAAATAAATAAAAACACAAGAGTCACATTTATTCACACCCCAGTAGTCAGTGTGAAAAGAGGGCATTTTATTTGGTTTTCCAATTAATTCATTATCTAATATTCTTTGGGTCCTTCAGATATTTTGGTTTAGTAAACACCTCTCTTGAGTTTGAACGAAATGAAGGCCTCAAGACCAGAGGACAAGCAGAGCACACTCATTTTCTGGGTAAATTTATTTTTTGTGCCCTGAAAAGAACTTCCTTGCAATCTGCCCGTGATTGTTACTGCCGTGCGAAGGCTAAGTCAGATGGTACTTTTTATTTTCCTTTACATGTGTTATACATGTCATGAAGAGTTTCTGAAAAAAAATCCAGTGGATTTTTAAAAATTGCTTTCAAAACCACTTGCTGCACAGCCAGTGGTAATAAGGGCATGCTTGTGCCCTCACCCTGGCAGGGACAACACTGAACTGGGAGCTATTAATACTATTATTATAGACCTTAATAATAGACATTAAAGAGGAAATGGGTTGAGTGCAGCGCCCACTGAAATCTTTTGTAATCATCGAACAACTCATATTAAAACCATCTCTCAGCCTGTGGAGGTCAATGACCACATGTCCACAATCTCAGCAGAGCTCTGCCCTTAACCTTGCTGATGAATGCTACTAATGCGTTTCTCCACGTCTCTATTCAGTGGTAAAAAATAAATATGGCCACCACCGTGAATGTTTTTTTTAAACTTCTCAATCGTTCACAGTGCAGTTCCTTTGGATCCACTTAGTTAGATAAGATAACAACAACGACGACAACATGCGGAAAAACATTCACGGAACTTTGTACTCCTCGCCTCTTGCATTACATTAGGATCATTCTTTAACTCTCCCACCTGTTCAAATAGAGATGTGGGGATGCTGGGAGTTCTCTAGCTCCACCCGTTTACAGAGTACCCTGTCTCGCTCTGTCCTTGTCTCGCCACGATGACATTGGGTCCCAAAGCCAAACAGTAAGAAAAATAGAACTGAGGAAGAAAAGCGAAGACATTCAAAAAATCACCATGAAGGAACAGCCATAATAGGCAAAATGTAAATCCTAACTCGTGATTCAGTTCCTTATTATAAAAAAACAACAAAAAAAAAACCACTACCAAATAACACGACATGCACATGGGTCAAATATTAAATGAATATTAGTGCACCATCCAACTAAACCACATTAATTAATAATGAAATAGCTATCTGGAAGTCAGTTCGAACGTACATGCCTAAACCAAAGTTCATGAAACTTATCTAGCGGGAGTTTCTGTTAAGATAGGGAGCAGGTTCGCCCCTCCTAGCTGATATGCTGTATCGAGGTGGTTTCTCCCTCTATCAACCATACCTTCCAGGCTGACTACTCACTGTCCCTATCCCTTAAGACCAGACCCAACCCTTGCTACTTCCAAGTCAATTTGAACATCTAGTCCCAAGGCCATTGTCTGGCTAAAACTCTAAAGCATGTGTTAAAACCAAAAGTTTTTTAAGCAGTGAAAATTTAGAGAATAACATGCTATAAATTATTAAAGTCATCTAGAAACTCCAGATTTTGGATCAATGCATATTTTGGCAGAGATATTAACAAACTGTATAGAGCTACTCAATAAGTGATTATTATAAAATACAGCCAACCAATAAAATTGGTACGTACTAGGATTATCCCACTTGACAAGTTAAAACCAGGCGATACCGAAATGACACTTAAAACTCAACACTACTTTTATAATATATTTAATACATACAGCATCAAAACCGAGTCGATAACAGCAGTGTTCCAACAAGCACTTGGCCATTAACATGACTTTACCTCAGGGCAAGCCGCAACCTTGCAGGGTACAGTTAGGTATAAAATAATTAGATTTATCCTATCACAAAAGCACGTCTAGAAACAGTGTGCAGGTGAATAGCCAAATCATAGCTCACCGTTTACTTCTGACATTAGCACTCATATAAATATGAATACAACTAAGTTACAATCAGACTCTCAACACGGACTGCTCACTGAATGTCAGTTACACAGACGCCTATACACCTCTGCTGCTGTTTTACGACCAAACAATTACTCACACACCCTTCTGAGCAACCATAACTGCCCCAGCGGCGGAGGGGAAACTAACACGTATGCAATCGCGTTTACATGTACTTCGTGTTAAATAAAATAATAGAAAGCAACTGGTAAGCTAAAAAAAAAACGTCCCACACCACAGCCAGTTAGATTGCTACTTACGGTTTCACTCCCCTAATATCCCTCTCAGTTGACAGAGCATGGAATTCTGATACAGAAGACTGAGGAGTTTGGGGGAAAGGGAAAAATGTGAGAGTGAGTATCGGTGAAAAACGGATATCCCCTGTCTTGATGTTAAATCAAAGCCAGTCATTTAAATCGAATAGCTACGGACGAAACCGTAAACTAGCTAGCAAGCTAGCTACAGAATATGATGTGTGCGGTTAGGTAGAATCAGTGACAAGCGATTCATTTTATTTGAATCGGTGTTTCTTGAATGTATGTTGTCTAAATACTACTTGTCGTATTTAATCGCTACAATCAATACATTAATGTTGTTGTTGTTATCTATATTAAATCTATACTGACCCTGTAGTGGCTCGAATGGGTACAAGAAGATGGCGGCGATTCCGCTTCCGGTCACTGTCGGTTGAAAGACCGCACCCCCTTGTACGCTCTACTTGTCTACTGTTGAATATTTATTAAGTATGTAAAAGTAAACAAAACTAATATTTAAACAAAATAAAAAGAATGAAAATAGAAAGAACCACAAACATTTTTTTTCCATAAACGATAATACCTATATAATTGATATAATATAGCCCTCAAAGAAGTCAAAGTCAAAGAATTACTTATGAACTATACTGTAGCGGGGATGACGAAATGCGTCTCCCCGTTGCTAAGGACTGAAGCCACCCTCGCGGGGGCTGCCGGGAAAACTAACTCCCGACTAAATCCACCCTGTAATAATGTGTTCTATCTGCCGGTGTTGTAAAATGTTCAGTGCGTTTGTGTTGTTTAGTTACGATACCTGTATGGAGTTTGTTTAGTTAAGGTTTGTTGCCCTCACCACGAACGGGTTTATTTGTGTAGGTGAGGGCTCTCGTTGATTTCTGTATGTCAGTTCAGTTCTTTCCGCTGCCAGCTCTGTCTTTTTTAAGACGGTCGTAAACTCATGCGTGAAATAAAGAGCATTGATTTTTGAGATTTCGGTGTTTGTTTCATGCTTAAAACTACGCGTAGTAATAGCTCTATTGCTAAACGCTACTATACTATATTTATTATAATGTATCTTTCTTGTATAATCGTTATTCTTTAGAAATAAAACCAGCTTAAGTATCAAGTTATTAATTGAATTAATCATTCTAATCCAAGTGTTTTCATTTTACGATATTTGGTGTTATAATCCTAATGGATTGCAACTAAACTACTTTAATAGTAAATCCGCCTTTTCAATTTTGCGTTATCGCCAAGTCAAACTCAATGCAGTAACTATATATGACCACTAAGAGGCAACATATACTTTTAATTCATCTAGCGAGGTAGGATCAGAGAACCACAATTATATAGAATTTCGTTGAAATCTGCACAACGAAATTGGCAGATATGTTTACCAATGTTTTCCTTGTGAAGTAGTTTAGTTAGTTTTAAACCAACGTTATCATTTTCAAGAAACCAACGGCTTAGTCGGTAAAGGCAGGTTAGGCGAGTATTCGTCTCGTTTCACTGTTTGTGTGGAGTTTGCAAGTTCTGCCTGTGTTCTAATGGGTTTCTGGGTATTCGGGTTTTCTGACACAGTCCAAATACTTGCTAGTAATGTCAGTTAATGTGTTGAATCATGTAGGTCATACCTTGTTAGGCCCCAGGGCACTCACTTTGAATTGGATTACCAGATAAGGGAAATGAATGCACCCAGCACATGTAATTTGCCGGTTGTGTCCGGGAGAACAATTGGCAGAGCGTAGCCAGCGCTGGGTTAGGAATTTGAATATTTATTTTTTCCCTTTTCTATAGTTACCTACCAGTAACATTGGCAAAAACTATTAATCGTTACTCATTAGTTCCTCAAATTAAAAAAGTAATATAATGTTCACGGAGCGCTCTCAATTTCGGTGCCGACAAGGCAGTAGTTTAATCTTGTTCCTTTAGCAGACACTTTGATGCTGTTTTTAAAATGTATTTAGGTGGATAGTTACTGAAGCAATTCTACACTACCAGCAATTTATTATTTATTTATTATTCAAATATGTTAAGTTCGGTGTATACGCTGCAGAATAATAGTTTTACAATAACGTAGCTATGTTATTAGGCTAAACTTGATGTAGTCCTTTAAAATACAGGAGTTTACAGAGCAATGATGGGTGACAGCGATATAATTCGATTTGTGTTATGCATTGTGGGTAGCGTTCTAAACTGCTCAAGTGATAGGCCTATGTGTATATCTATGGGATATCCACACAAATAAAAAAATTAGACTATAATTAGTGAATAAATACACAGAGAAAATCTAAAATATGGAGGCTAAACTGGTGAAACTATTATCATACACTGTTTTTGGGATGTCATTTGTAAGAATTACTAATTAAAGCTAAAGTAAAGATCGTAAGTAAACGTAGATTCAAATCGATGTTCTATACAGTTCATTGACACTCTTTAAAGCTCTGTTAGTCTTCAAAATATATCTCACTTTATTGAGCTCCAGGCGGTTAAAGTTTATTCGGATTGCGCTTTTATGTGATAGTCAACCCTGAAGCCTCCCAATAATAGTCTACTGGAAAAGTTCGTAACCAAAAAGTTACTGCGCCATGATACTATACATTGACAACGTGATTTACTTCGATTGGAAACAGCAGAACTTTAATTAAATGCATGACGATAATTTTTTAAAAAAGGTTTCGCTGGTTTAGATTTATATTTGTAAAAAGTTTGTGTGACAGTTTGATGTACATATATCGGGTGTTGGATTTAAGAGATTTAAAACATTTTTTATTGTCCGATTGGATCGAGACCTTTAAGACTGCTAGTCTTAACAATTTACTGGATTTGTGATACATTGTGATACACCTCGTGGTATATTGAAACCTTTTTTTTTCTCTCAAACAAAGTACTTGCTAAATAATCTAAATAATATTTAGCTGTATGGTATTGTTCCACGCTGAAGTCGAACGAATGTAGTCACAGTAGAATCGATTTCTTTATAGAAATCACGCCACTGTTTCAAACGAAAACATAGATTTGATTCTCATTTATGTTATTTGAAGCTCATATTTACCCAGCCAACACCAGCCATCATCCACACAGACTGTAACCATCTATATGAATTTTGGAAGACAAGACATGTAAGAATGAGTCCCTTATGTAAGGAGGAGAATGCGTCGTTCCCTTCTGATTAATTTCCAGAATGTTTATATCAATTAAGGAGCACTTCCAAAAAAAAAAATTAAATATAGGTACCACTGTTTTATTTTTATTTTTTATTATTAATTAACATACACGTTTGCGGGTGGAATTTATTAAGAATTCTTAGTGGTCTAAATAATCTGATTGGATTTCTCCTGTTCCAGGAGAATATGGTGCAAATTTCCTATCGCACTCAACTTCAAAATCGCTGTAACACATCTTCCATTATGTTATCTATACGATTCTCACCGAGGAGAGTGCAAGAGAGGGATGAAAATGCATTGAATAAAGTGATCCCTGCCGACAAATCCGGAGAGAATAATGTTCTGTAAAACGTTATTGGGTACTGTAAAAAAACAAATAAGGGTTTGAGATACCATTCGTTACTACAAATACAGTATATTCATATCTATAGTTGTCTACAGACAACTTTTCTCATGAACGACTATATGGACATTTTTAAGTCCTTGGCGTGATTGTATAGGCAGTTCAGTTGATTTTAAATGGCTGAATCTGATTAATTACTGATGGAAAAAATAACGTATCTTTCCATGTAATTTTATGCTTTACTAACAACACTTTGTATGCCCTTCTAGACATTTTCTCAGCATGTTTGTATGCTGAACGGTGGAAGTTACATGCAAGTAACAATAAACCCATCAATTATGTTCGACAAATTAGGAAATAACTTTTTTTTTAAACAAAGCATAACGCGTTTATTAAAAACGCAATTGACATAGAAAACATTTGAGTAGTAATTATTTTTACCATGAAGACTGGGCAAATTTGACAAAGATGCAAATTCGCTCGGGGTCACTTGGACATGATTAAGAAAATCCTTTAGCAATCACTTATTTATATACATTACGGGTCAAAATGTGCAGAAGTTTATGTACAAACCATTTGTTTAATCCTGTTGAATAAAAGTATTGTGTATTTAATTGATGTGGGGTTGTGTGCTGAGCATGGAAAATCCCAGCGTCAGGCCCTCTGTTTCTTTTTTCAGGGTTCAATGAGAGGTGACAGTTGTCACAACACAAATAACAGTGGTACAAACGCCAATGTGGGAACAGCTGTAGTAACCTGAGTATTTATGGTAGTGATAACAGCAAGTGTTGTTACATAAGCAACGGTAGCCAAATACATTGCATTAGTAACATGGGAAATCAATCAGCACAGAAGGAGAGAGAGAGGGGGAGGAGGGGAGGGGTGCCTGGGGGTTTCAGAAAAGCTAGATGGGGAATGAAAGTTGGCTGAAGGATAAAGAATGAAAGGACTGCAGTAATAAGCTGTTTTGTGTGGCAACGTCTCAGCTGTTGGTACCATCGCTCAGGCACACAGTTCAGGTTTGGGAGAGGGAGGGGTGGAAAGGGATGGGACGCAGCAAGTGGACACGTGTAATTTAAGACAATATTCTATCAGAAGTATTAACTGAGAAATGACTTGTTAGCTAATTACTGCTCCTTGGAAGCGGTATTTGTGATAATCAAAATGGAATGCTCGTCTGCGGAAGGAATCTCCCGAGTGTAACGGACTGAGTGAGAGGGAGGAGACGTGGATCAGTGGAAACAGGACTGAGGAGTGAGAGAGAGACATATGGGTGGAGGTATATAGTTTAATGTAGATGGACCCACTGACAGATTGGACGCTCTTGACCATTAACACTGACACTCAGCGGCAGGCTAGGGAGGGACATGCAGGGAGAGAGAGATTGAAATTCCTGACAGTCACAGTACATGCATATTTGCAGGGAAAGGAAGCAGGAGAATTTGTAGGGGCAGAGCGAGAGAAGGGGGTGATTGGTGGGCAGTATTAAAGTATCTGACAGACTGGGGTAGAGAATTATCTCTGTCTGTAAATATTCAGCTACACCTGTATGCAACTTTGGCACAGTGAAAAGTAGTTGTACTTGTAGTGATTTAGAGCAAAACAGAGATAAACAACTAGGTATGTGAGACAGAAAATTGTACAGGCAGCTAGAGATTAAATCATCATATAGATGCAGGCAGGAATTCAATCAGCGAAACAGACAGACTGAAAGAAACGCAGGCGTTCCAGATTGATAAAGTTCCACGATGACAGTAAGTGAACATTTTTTTAAAAGCTGCTATCGATAAAAAAATCTTCTAGTGATACAACAAAATGAAAACACAATGCTAGAAATTGAGCATTTCCGTCGCTTTGAGTTATCACATTACTCGGCAGTTTAACCGCTAAGACTGTGAGGTCTGCAGGGGCAACATTCCTAACCCCTGTGCAATGCTGATTGGCTTTCTAGCGTTTGCTGTTTATTTCTGCCATATGTCCTTGCATTCTGTACGTTTAGAGGCATTTTGAATGAACAGTGGTGCAGTTGTAATCCCACAGACAGCAGGTATGATGCGCCAGCTCCGGGACCAAGCACAAACACCAGATGTCTGAAACGGTCGCCACTGTCGTACGGACCAGGATTACAACACTCCATAGTTTCACCCCTAACTGTGTCCCATAATCAAATCACTTACACTAGTAGCAAGAGTCTAAAGTTAACTTAAATATCACGGAGATATAGTTACATATGCTGCAAGGCGCTACATAATAAAGGACATGTTGGAAGTCATAGGTACGGTGCACTGCAGTGACCTTGTAAGAATAATGCAGGGCACGTTTGAGTCTTATCATTTGTAATACTGAGAAGTCTTGAACAGACCAATAGACTAAATCAGAAATGATTATTTTGTGTCAAACCTTTTCGACAGGAATATAAGATGTCAGTGAGTTGATAAACAAAAAAAAGAATAGTCGAGGACCATTAAATAATACATTGAATCTGGCAAAATAATGCAACTGCATATAACAGTATAATCATACTCTTTAAAGGTTACGTAAGGCTGTGAATAATCAAGTTATTATATTTGAGGAAAGCCCCCGGCGTCTGAAATCTTCTGGAATTTTTATTGGTTTCATCTAATTTTCTGTTACTTCCTGGACATCTACAATTTGTTTTGTTCATGACAAAAAGATATATTACATAGATAAACACGTAGACGTTTAGCAATAAATGACACCACTAGGAATTCAGCAGGGATTTGTTTTAGCAAAAATATCTAGAAAATATCGGACTACTGCTTTTAAAAAGTATTCAACGGAAAGGGGAATGTGAATTGCTTTCACTTATACAACCATCATATCAAAGTATTGTATTTGCATAAGGCTGGTCAAGCGTGGCTATTGTAAAAGTGTATTTTTGACTCACTGACTGATAGTGTATCAGGATTTGCTTATGTAAACACGTATTGAAAAGGAGTAATGTTAAGAATAAAGACTGGTGTTTTTCATATTTTTTTCAGTGTTGCACTGGAGAAGCCTCAACACCATGTATGTATTAAACGGTGATTCTGATCATGCACTCAACAAATCTCTCTCCTCCTCCCAGACATCAGCACAGCAGCTGGATGAGCTTTGTTACCTGAGTGCCCAGTCCTTGCCATCGTTTAGGACCTCTGAGCACTTCCGAGTGATCAAGACTCTGGGCGAAGGCTCATATGGCAAGGTCATGCTGGCAGTTCACAAGAAGAAAGGTCAGTACAATGCCCCCACTTTGTATAGCATGACAAATTTGGCACAGTGTCCAATTAGTCAATTCGTGATTGATCTTTTTTTCAGGAACTCCCATGGCCCTGAAATTCTTTCCCCGGGATTCAACCTCTCTTCTCTCATTCCTGCGTGAATACAACCTATCCCTCTCCTTCTGCAGCCACCCATCACTAACAAAAGCCCTGGGTATTTTCTTCTCTACTCCTTCATATTACGTCTTTGCCGAGCAGGCTGGGTTATACGGAGACCTGTTTGATGTAATCATCCCAGAGGTCAGTAGATGTGAATTTCATAGCATGTACCTTTCCTAATAATAACAAGCAGTCACATTCTTCTCTACATCATTTTCTGAAACCGTCCCCCCCCCCTTTCATAGTTCTGAATTAACCTTAAAATAATTCACGTTTGTGTCCTCCACACAGTTAACCTGGCTACCACAGCAACAGACATAGCACCAATTTCTTTTCATACCATGAATGTTTCCATGGGTAGAAAAGTTATTTTCCATTATGTAGTCCCGCGGTGAAGAACTGAAAACTTTAGTCACAGTTAAAGAGAGTGTTCTCCTTCTTCTGAAGGAAGCTCCAACAATATGTGGAATGAAATAGAGATTTTCAATGAGAAGAAATGTACTAAATGGTCTTAGAAAACATATTTGTGTTGATACCCACAAATAAAAACAGACTTGCTCACGTAAGTCTGGGCCCAGAGCTTGAACAATGAACTGAATAATAATATTTGAAATGATTACCTGTTAAACACATTTAAGTGCTCCCTGAGAAGTGTGGCGTTCAGAGGGTGTTTGTTCCTGAGCCCTTGCTGTCTCTCTGTCTCTAGGTGGGCATGGAAGAGGAGCGTGTTCAAAGTGTGGTGTCTCAGCTCAGTGGAGCCGTCACTCACCTTCACTCACTCGGCTTCGTCCATCGGGACATTAAGCCCGAAAACATCTTCCTGTGTGACCAGACCTGCCGTTGGGTGAAACTGGGCGATTTTGGACTGACCAGGGCTCGGGGCTCCAAGGTCCGGGGGGTTTGGTTCGACTCTCCGTACTGTGTGCCCGAGGTGGAGGCGGCGAGGGAGAGGATTGACGCGGCGGGGGACGAGGGTGGTGCGGACACAGGGAGCGAGGAGGGGGCAGCCGAAGGTCAGAAAGAGAAGACGGACATTTGGATCTCAGTGGAACCCAGCCTGGACACCTGGGCCCTGGGGATCCTCACCTACTGTATGCTAACTGGGTTCTTCCCCTGGCAGGAGACCACGGCCGATGACCCGTCCTACAGACAATACAAAGAATGGTTTGACAGGGAGACGGACCGAAGCCACGGGACAGGGGGCAGACAGGCAGGACGGACAGAGACTGGAGGAGTTATAGGAACAGGAGGCGATATAATGAGCTTGGAGCCGAGGGAAAAGCAGAGTGAGGAAGGTGTGGATCTGTGCCTCAACCCAATCGCCCCTCAGTTTGCCGTCTTCAGCCCGCTGGCCCTCTCTCTGTTCCGGGAGCTGCTGAACCCAGAGCCGGCTCTCCGAGCAGGGCCAGAGGAGATCCTTGGGTACCTGGGCGCGGCCTGGCTGCTCAACACTGAAAAGGAGGAAAAGAGGCAAGCACAGGAGGCAGAGGCCGAAGCCAGAAAAATAAGAGAGGGAGGGTGTGTAGGGGAGGAGGAGCGGGAGGGGAAAGGCGAGAGATAAAGAGAGGAAGATTATCACATCGAACATGAGTTAACAGTTCAAAAAAAAAAAGAGGATGAATTATGGAACAAACGAGAGGCATGATTTGCAGTAGGTAGATGGGGAATTCAGATGAAATGCATCTATCAATACATTTTGAAATGGATTTATATAAGCTTTTTTAACCTGTTCATATAAAATGATTTGTTTTTATTGAATGTGCCTTGACTGAGAATGATAGTACTGCAGTTGTTTAATAATGCAGTTGATGAGAGCATTACTTGTGTGTGTATGATGCATGAAGTTAGTATCAGCATTGTTGTTGTTTTCATGAATACCATACCAACTTTTTTTAGTTAAACATAAAAGGTGTGTTTAACCCACTTTCATTTGGCTATAAAAAATCTTTTATTGAGTAAAACAAATTTTGATGCCAAGACAGCTGGACTAGGCATTGCTGAAAGCAGGTTGCCACTGAAATTCCCTTTGCAGATCAACATGGTAAACAACGGCATCGAAAACCAGTGTTAAACTGGACTTTCCAATCAGCCGGATCCAGATAGAGGCAGATCTGCTTTTGTGACTCGAAAAGGGTAACGGAGCCACGCTCTGCCCCCTCATCACCCCCTCTCCTATTGTGAGGCCCATATTCACCTCTGCAGAGAACCGCTCCAGATGGCTTTAAAAATAGCTTCATGCTGTCTATTTCCACCACCCGACACATCGTCACCTTCAGTCCCATCCATCGCGTCCTCTCTTGCCGCCAACTCCATGTACTATCCGCCCATTCAGCACATACAGACCGTGTCCAACACTGCACTCCCTCTCACGTTATACCCTTCTCCGTGCACCAGCTGCTGACTGTGTCCATTTGGTATTGATGCCACCGTCGCAGATTTTTTCCTTTTTTCCCCCCAGCAAATCCCTCTTTGGGATATCCCGCTTCCAGGAAACGGGGAACGCGGGGAAAAAAAAAATGAGGGAGGTCCGGGTGGAAACGAAGAGAACCCGAAAACCTCTCCCTCAAAGTAACTGCAGAACATCACAGCCTGTCCTTGATTTTGCTTGCTCTGCACAGCTCGTTAACCAGGACACGTAATAAAAATGACAACTTAATTACCTCGTTACGAATGGGATAGGAGCAGCAGAATCTTTTCGCCGCTTAATTTATCTTTAACCTCGATGCATGACGGCTGACATTTAATCTGATATGACTGTAAAGCTTGCGTCCGTGTGTGTATGTGTTTATGTGTGTGTCTGACCAAGGACATGCACACATGAGGTGGCGGGGGTTGTAAAAAAAGAAGGAAACGTGCTTTAGAAACACAATGGTACCGTTGTTGCACCAATAAAGTGACTGAAAAGTAATTGAACTGAAAAATGGCCAAGAGCCGGGTGCTATGTCTGTTACTAATAAACAAGTCTGGAGGTTATCCAGTGTTTATGGGCTCTCATTCCCCTGCCCCCTCCCCTGTCCCCGTACTGAGTGCCAGTGTGAACGTGCCAGGTCGTGCAGAATGACGAGTCAAAGCATATGCACAATGTTTGTTCCTTCGCCTGCTCTCTCAATCTCCCAGCAGTTCACATATCATGTTATTATCTGAGTACTCTATCAACCTCCATGCCAAAACATAGCCACCACCACTGCAGTGTGTATGACAGAATGTGTGAAGGCCAGCTTCTCTACGTAGCTGTGAGCTTGTGTGCACACATATACTGAGAAAATTCACACAATGACTGGTATGCCGGGCTTTTGGCATAACTGGACACATGCGACGGCACCCAAGTCATTAAAATATTTTTTGCTCTATCGGTCCAAATGTATTAATGATACAAAGCTACCACCTGGTGGTGGCATTGGTGTACTGGATCAATTTGGTACAAATCTTGAGGTTTCCTCAGGTATCTGACAAAAACTATACTATACCTCTCTAATCTACATAGCTTTCTCTCACACCGTTTTTCCTTTCCTCTTTAAAACTAAAATAAATTATGTATGCCATCTTATATCAAAAATATAAGAAATATCTAAAATAGCAACATTAGAAACCGTGAGAGAAAAAGTGTTCAGGAATATATATTTTTAAATATATTTTTTTTTAAAAATTCTGCTGAAATTTAGTCCCATTTCATGCGAGAACACAACAGAATGCTAAGGATAGCAACAGATTCCTGCTGGGTTTGAAACTGACTTTCAGTTGTGCTATAAACTCAGTCAGTTGAGTTTCAAATAAAATGAACATTTTAGTTTGCAACACATTATTAACTTAGCATTTATACAGCACGTCCAACGCAATCTCTGTGCCAGTGGAAATTTGTACGTGTGACTGGCCCTTTTTTTAACTGCCGTGAATCCCATGAGTCCCCTGGCATTTCTGACCTCTGCCGGCAGCATGCTCGGATGCAGACTGGACGAGCGTGCAAAGCTATCCCTGCAGGCTACTCGGCTGAATGGGTTTGGGGCAGGGCAGAGGCATGGCAACAGTGCCTGCTGGGCGAAGACCTGCTCTGGCAGGTTGGGACGCACTTTGAGGGCCTGCAGCAGACTTTTCAGTGGCGTCGGCATGCCTCTGTGTGCACCGCGGCGCGGGACTTAGAGTTGTGCACAAAGGAGGTGCGGCAGAAAGTAGTGGCATTCCTCCGGGTGCCCTTTGTATTAATTCAGCAGAGCGTTTGTAGGTCCAGGCCCTGATTTGCAGTGTTGGGGAAGCTACTCTGAACATATAGTTGACAAAGCGGCCAATTACTTCACACTGGAAGAAGTTAAGCTACACTAAAGATACCCTTGAGTAAGATTTAGTTTACTAAAGTAACTTTGAAAAAGTAGTTGACTGTATCCAAACCCATAAAAAATATGATCTGTAAAGTAGTCATAGACCACTGGTCGTTCACGGCTCCCAAATACTGGTGATGTGTGTGACGTTTGTTGTACGTTTTTGCTTTCTTTTCCCAGCTGCGTTTGTCCACATCTAGCTATACAGAGGCACCGCTCCCGTCTCTCAGCCTGATTGTGCAAATCAATCCCTTGATGTCTCCAGGAAATTGATGTTGTGAAACACTAATTTGCCACAGCGCTTGCTTGGATCGACGTGTTGTAACAGTCCTGTTTCTGTTGAGTAACAGCGCTGGCTTTTCCGTTGCTTCCCAATCCTGCATGCGCCGCAGATCTTTCGATCCTCCCACTGAAGCATCATTTTCACCTTCGGTACGAGCTGATAACCGCTTTCATCAAAGGTCTGATTAAGCTGTTATTTTGGTCCAGGTCCAGTAGGTGGTGCTTCTCAATTCTACTTTCATGTCATGCCCCTGACATGTCATTCACCGATGACCTCTGCAATTTTACCGCCGTCTCTTAAAGGGTTTGATTCGGTTCTTCTCGTCTACTCAAATGTATTTCTCTTTCATCGTAGCCAGCTCTTTTTCTTCACTCTTATCCTCTTCAGTGGATATGGAGTCTTTCTCTTTATCTCCATGTTCTCTCTGTCCTTGCTCTTCATTCTTCCTCCCGTCTCTCACTGTTTTGTGAAGGTAAAAACTGAAAGAACATGACTTCTCGCCCATGGAGAAAATGGAGTACATATGCCGCTGTTAAACACCGTTTTATGACTGAATTCTAAAAGCACTGTATTCATTTATGTATTAGCAAATCATATTCATAACGTACGCCTGTCAGTTTCAGTGGAACTATACACAAAAATAATATGACATCAACAGGCAACATTTACAATATAAATTTTAGTATTCAATATAACGTAAAAATGCATTGCTTGCGGTGGAATGTACTTGTACAGCCCACGGTAAAGTAATAATGAATGCTAAACCAGTTTTTCACAAGCAATTTCACACTTTTTTTTCCTCTCTTTCTCACATCGGGTGTTTGAGCACGGATACTTCATAGCACAGTATGTTACAATGATAGATCCGACTTCACTGGATTCAGACCTGTTATGTTCACATTAAGTGTCTTAGCTGTTTTAATTTAGCCAATGTAATTGATGGAATGGAACCGGACACAGGGGGTCTGGACAAATCATGCACGGCGGACAGATTGCCCCGTAACACCTGTCACAGACTGAGAAAACGCTGTAACTGATTAATGCTTTCAACAATACGAAGACGTGTTTTCGGGGTTATTGTTATTGTTATTGTTCACATTTTAGGATTGTTTATCGTTATTGTGGATTTTACAGTGGAAAACTGTCGTTGGTTTTTGTGTTAAGGATCTTCTTGATAAATCAGTGTAATCTCTTCGATGACACAATTAACAAAGTGGGATTTGTGCGTTGTAGTGAACAAATGAAGAAGCACAAATAGCTTCCTCCCCTTTTCATATTAAGAAAAACATCCACGAATGGGTTCAATTAAAGAGAGAGAGAGGGAGAGAGAGAGAGAGAGAGAGAGAGAGAGAGAGAGAGAGAGAGAGACAGAGAGTGTGATGTTGGGCGGAGGGTGATAGGGAGGGAGGCGGAGAAGGAAAGAGAGAGTAAGACAAAAAATTCATAAAACAAAAGCAGCTTCTGAGGACAGGAAAGTTGTGAGTATTTTCTTTTTTCCACAAATATATATATACCTAGAGAGACTCATGCATCTGATAAAGCAATATCGAGGCACACATACTAAAAGTGTTCATTTGATAGTATTGTGAACCAAAACGAAATTCGCACGTAGTCAGGGACTGGATAGACAAGCACATATTTAAGACGGGGACAGGGAGGACTTCAGAAACGCATTCCGGGAGACTGCACTACAGTAGGTTAAGCATGTCCTTGGCCTGGATCCTGAATCCTGCAAAGCTACACACTAGGTTATACATGCCCTTGCCCTGGGTCCTGAATAACAGGATTCGGGTAAAGAGTTAAAGGAAAACGCGTCGTGTGCAAAGCTAAACACAAGGTATTTCTTTCTTTATGGGTAAGCAGAGAATGTGCAGGGGCTGGCTGGAGTCTGCAGTGCATAACCATTGGCGATGGAAGAAACAACGGGCGGTGGGCGGGTGGAGAGAGCATGAAAAACACATTCTTTACAGTGAACTCATGTCTTGGACTCCAAACTAATACTGACACATCACACACGGACTGCTGCCAGGGACCGAGAGGGAGAGGAAAAGACAGGAAGAGGGGGGTGGAAGGTCTGCAGTTTAGGCACAGTGGCCAACTGACTGGATGCTACAAACACCGAAGACAACAGGGCCTTCTCTGTCCTTAAAATACAATGCAAAACGGCAGTTGTTGTTAAGAATAAACCAACTAAATTGGAATTTGGTACACGACACATTGTTACCGAGTTTAAGACACTACAGTCAAGGGTAGAGAACAGATGAACTGTGACGGTCGGCACATCGGCAGAATGGGATTTGTAAAATGGCTTTCTCAGAACAATCACTTTCAATAATTGTTTTGTTTAAATAAAAAGGGCAAGCATGCGAAAGAGAGAGAATGAGTCGTTAAAAATGCAAAAAGAATCATCAATTTAAATTGCTTTCTTAATTTTCAGCTCATGACATATAGCATTGGCTTTGAAGACTTGAAGGATGGAGGTGTTTCCAATAATGCTGCTTCTCTGCAGTTTCCAAGGTAAAGCACAAGCGACAGCAGTCCTGTGATTGTTTTTCACTGCAGATGCACAGTTTTCCACCATGCCTATGCAATGTTTGGGATCCATGCATTGTTTTTGTTTTACTGTTCTAGTGACTGTTGTTCGAGCTCAATATCAGACAGGTAAATCAACTCTTTTCACATGTAACTTAGACATTTCTAACTTGTTCAGTCATAATAACCACTACTGACTACACTGATATTTGTTTTTCAAATAACGTCTTCACCAAAAGTTTTCAGAAACAACACAAATATCATATAGAAGACTCATTTGTGATTATTGTGCTGCATACATGGGTACAACAACTCATTCATTATACATCAACATAGCAATCAACACCATTGATGTTACAAGGAAGTGTTTTTTCATTGATCCAGTGCAGTGCTAATTTTGACATTTTTCCTTCCTTATATGGCATCTGGTGTTGTTAATGCCAAGCCCTTTGCTAATTACAGCAAACCGTTACATGCAAACCGTTCAGATGCAACTGGTGTTTTCATACACAATAAAGCTATTCTTCTTTTTATCAAAATTTTGACACATTGTTTGGGATTTCAACCTAACACCGAAACGATAACTTTGATGAATGTAACCTGTTTCTGATGTGTAAGATGTGATCTTCATTGGCAATGATGAAGATGATCCTGGTGCAGTTGCTGAACCTCCTCCAGGTGAGTAAGTTTTAATGTCCATTTTTGGTCCTACGAACCTGAAGACTACCTTTGGTTACCCAATGTCACATATGTAGAGGCTAATCGACGCAGAAAGGGGTAATATATAAGCAAGCTATCCCCATACAGAAAGAACAAAAAAAGGAGGGAGGTAAACCTGTGAGAAACCGGTGTGTCCAACTTGCCTGTGTTTTCTGTATTTTAGACTGCAGGGAGGAGACATACCCTTGCACTAGGATGTACTCTGTCCATCGCCCCATCAAGAGGTGTATTCATTCCTTATGTCTCTACAGGTAACTTCTTGTTTTCTCCTGTGTGTTGAAACACTGGATTTGAGAAGAGCGGTGCGTGTTAACACTGGGCTAAACACTGTTGTTCATCAGTAGTAGACAGGCACTCTTTAAGGGTCTCTTCAGTATTCATGAACAATGGTCCAGTCAATTCACATACACAAATATACACTGTGTAACCCAATAACGTGATGCAGTGATGGATCCTGTCACTAAGCTACTGCTGTGCGGTTTTCAACAGCATTCCTCGAGTCTACGTGATCAACAAAGAGATCTGTGTGCGAACAGTCTGTCAGCAGGAGGAGTTTCTAAAAGGTAAGTGACCACCGCATTGTATTGTGCAATTGTCTTCACGTGCGAAAGCGAGCATCTCTGTTCTCTACCTGTATCTCTCTCACAGCTGAACTGTGCAGAGAGAAATCTGGCTGGCCTAGACGTCTTCAGAGGTCAACAAAAAAACGGTGTCGCCGAGGGAGTCCCAAAACCTGGGAAAACGTTAACTGACAGGACCACAAATGATGTGGTTAAACAAAAAAGTAAAAAATACCTACAAATATGCAAGTTAAGCCATGAAATGCATTCGTAAAATAAATATAATACATTTAATACGCCAGTTCTCAACTTTTAACTGTTTATAAGGACCACTACTTCTACTGTATGCTTGTAACTGTTCAGTAATTACTTTTTTAAAGTCTAAGAGCCTTCTTGGATAAAATAAGCGCCTATGTGGTTTACAATTGTATATCAATGTGTGGTGCTGAATGTAAAAGTTTTTTACTGTTGTGTAAACGTAATGCGAGAAGCCGCTTAGAGACTGAGAAGCTGGTTGGAGACATTTTCTGAAATAGAAGTGCTATAAAGTGTATCCCTCTACTCGATCTAGTTAGTGCACATTTTTACTAGTTCACACGGAAAACCAAATAAGTAGTGAACTCTACTATGAGCACACTAGACTCTCTGTTAAGTGCTCATTTTAATGACACCGAACACATTTTGATGTTGATGATGGCCGAAAACAGAAACCCCCGGTAATGTTTTTTCCTTTGGTCCATCACAATTAGATTATTTGTCCCGCTCTTGTTCTTTAAGCATCTGCATTTAGACCGTTCCCTGAATGTACCGCACATGTATAGGTACCATAATAAATACGTAAAGAAATAAAACATCTGTATTTATTTTTAATTTTTGATAATACCACTGTTAAGACATTGTGTGTATTTAAGTGCTTATGTTCATCAACATCAACACACAAGAATATCCAAACAGACAAATGCATTTATCGGAATGGTCATTATTATTATATTATTCGGTACAATACATACACAGTGAACTTCAGCTGACACTGGACAAAGACAAATGTGGTAGTGTCAGATAGCAGACCCAATATGTAACAGATTAATTACTTATTTGGACCATTTAGAGTACCTAACAAGTGTGTGACCTCAGTAGCTCTTTATATATAAATGATTTTATATATATTGTATATATATAAAATCAGTAAATTAACGTTTGAGTGCATATGCAAGACACTGAAAAACAAATAGCAATGATTTACAAGACAAACACAATGCAGTACAATACTGAATTCACCCCTCTAACAAGAACTACCCCCTTTCAACACCAATAAAACATAAAGACTAAATACTGTACTATATATTTAACTGTATTAGATACACCGCACTGTGTTGGTTCAAAGGGTAAATATGACAGAATATGCATACAAACACATATTTTTTTGTTTGCATAAGTGAGTAAATATTATAAATATGCAACAAACATATAATAGTTATGAAAATAAGATACACGATTTTGGTCTTCCCCAAAAACACTTCTTGACAGTATATGTCGAATGTGGAGTCTCAACGCTCTGCACGCAAGAGGACATCCAGAAACAACTAGTGCTTTATTCAACATGGTCTGCCCTCCCATGTACAATCTTAAACATGCTCACTGGGGCAGAGCAGCTGGAGCATCTCCGTGAGGGTAACAACTGTTGCTGTCACCGTCACCATCTACCTGACCACAGCCATCAAAGTGATACACAGCTTACAGTTTACACAATACCCATTTACAGGGGAGAACGTCTACTGATGAAATCCAGGTGAAGGATGTCCCTTAAGGATACATTAGCAGTCTTTGGACCTTCAGCTTTCCGGGTCCCTAAACTCTACCACACGGTTTTCAACAAAATGGGATCTGCTTGCACTGACAATTAGGAGAAAATGAGATCTATTAAACTAAATGCCCTACGGATATACATTAATCTGCATTATGTGTTTTTATGTACATCATATGTCACATAGTTTTCATTTATTCAACCATCACATTCACTATTTATTGCCATTAAAGGTGGCTTGCTCTTATTAACTTCCTTCCTATGCTCTTTCGGTCCGGAATAAATACATTGTTGCAACAGAAAAAATGAAAAGGATGTGCTGTAAAACTGCTTGAATGAAGGAGAAAGAGAACAAACAGACAAACTCAGTAATAGAGAAGAAAAGGGGGAAGATTCAGAACTGAACCCAGCTTGTAGAGGACGACTCCTCCTGAGATGATGGAGGTAGTGAACTGCAGAAAGAGAACATTATGGTTAAATCCAGTACGACACACTGACCCGGTACAGGATTAGGAAATCAGTCATCGCTGGAGGTGAAATCAACAGTCCATAATCTGCAGGGAATCGTGTGAAGCATGCATGGCTTAACGTGCTAAAATGTTTGTATTGGATAGCGGAAATGCAGCGGAAATTTTAGGGAAACCAGCAGGCAGTGAATTGGAGAAGAATGGGCAGGTGTCACTTACAGGAATGCAAAAGTTATAGCGGGCGAGAGAATAAAGATGCCACAGACAGCATACTGAATTCAGTGGTTAAGGAACAAGAGGTTACCTTGCAGGAGTAGAGAAGTCTCCCCAAAGATCAGAACTGGGGTTTGACTGCACCAACGCGTTGGAGTTACTGGTGTCTAGATCTAACAAACAAGCTGTGACAGAGTACATATGCACAGTCATTGATTTGTTACCTTAGTGTGCTTAGTAACAGCAATTGCTACAAACAGATAAACGTTAAAGTAGACTGTAGTTCTTGTACCCGTTTTTTCTGCGTCTCCCATGAACGACTCTATGTTGTGGTTAGAAGAGACAGAGGAAGGGGGTGGAGCTATCTTGCCTCCAGGTGGAGGGGGGAGAAGACCTAAGCCCCCTGACCCCTGGGGACGGCCTTTCTCCTTTTTTCTGGTTTGCTAATAGAGAGAGAGAGAAGCGGCAAAAACACGTCACATACTGGCCAGCAGTTTCCTTATTCATTCATCAAGACTCTTTCCCTTTAGAATTTTATAGGCTCAGAAGGCAGCTCTATTCATTCAGCTCCACAAGCAGGCGACCACTCACTTTCAATACAGGCAACAGAGAACAATCTTACACAGGTTCACAATGTGCGGGTCAATAAGTCTGACAGAATTTTACCCCGATGTTGAGAGTGATTGTCTGTCCCTCTTTAAATCCCAGATCCAGCTTCGGTGTGGAATCGGGAGTCTGAGATTGTTTACTGATTTCAATGTCCTGCTTGACCCACCTGAGGGGGAGGAAAGAACACACAACTACAAAAACGCTTATTCTAAACACATTTTTCAATGCATATAAACCACAGCTGCCAAAATTAACATGCAATGCTTCAGTGACAACTGAAGGATCTTCAGTTCTAGACCATGTCAGAGCTACGCTGTGGGTGTCCAATCAGCAAGCCAATGTAGGTCATATACCGTAAAGCTTCTTTTAGACTCTGGCAAGAGCCAGTCTCTTTAAATAGCCGGTTACCACAACAAAAATCAAGAAAATAAACGCCTGCTTCCAATAATAACCAGGGAGCGGAAAATTGTTTCAATGCAAATATTACTATGGAGACTGCCACTATGTCATTTCCCCAAACAGTCAGCACAGCTAACTGCAGTAGCTAAATCATACACTAATCCTTTCTTTTAAAAATGGCACCAGATTAACACTTTAATACAGTTTAATTTGCAAGGGATTGTTGCAACAGTGCACACTAAACAAATGTAACCTGAAAGACATAAATTGCTATATAGGCCTAGCAGTATTTAGGTTAATGTGTTATGTCTAATCCGTTTTTAAAACGACAGGTTTGTTTCTATGTTACAAATATTATTTAGCTCCGGGCATAAACTGAGTTGAAAACTTAGAGTGTTTGCTCTTTCTTTTTTGCACGGATGGGTAATCTACAATTAATTTAATTCATTTTAGCTATTAAGTTCTGGTGATAATAGAGATAAACTACATCAATGGTTTTCAATGAGGAATTAAAAAAAAAAAAAGTTTCACACTGATCATCCAATGTAAACGTTTTCTTTATTGCAAAAATGAAGTGTCTATCAATAGTACCAGTTTATGAAGTAATTCTATGAATTAACATTTTACACGCCTGTCTCGAACAACAGCCTGGACTCCAATAGACACCAGGGCTGAATAATGTTGAAATGCCTGGACCACTTATAGAATTTTTACGGTATATGAAAGTCAAAAAGAGCTTATGAACAAGCTAGTAAATCATGATGTTATTTACACTACTTTGTGAACTCTACACCTACACTCAGTAGCCAGTTTATTAGGTACAACCAACTAGTACCAAATCAGAAACAAACGACCAATCTCTCCCCCCCACCCACTTTGGCTCCCGAACAGCCTGAATTCTTCAGAACAAGGATTCTGCAAAGCATCAGAATGTTGTTGGCCCGTTCTATCTCATCCCAAAGATGCTCCATTGGATTGAGGTCTGGGAATTGCACAGACCACTGAAGTAAACTGAAGCTCATTATTGGTCAGGAAGTATCGCTGCGACGAAGGGTAAACCGTACCCATGAAGGGATGCTCCTGGTCAGCAACAGTGTTGATATGCACTGTGGTGATCAAACATTGCTTAGTTGGCATCAAGGGACCTAACGTGTGCCAGAAAAACATTCCCCACACCATTGCTCCACCACCACCAGCTTGTACCGTTGACAACAGGCAGGATGGGTCTCGGAACTCTCAACTGGGATTTGTTGGTACAAATGTTTCTAGTTTTGGTGATCGCGTCCTTCTGGAGCCGGTGTGGAGCCAGCAGCCACGGCCCAACTGAGATGGCACTCTGCCCTGCTATTTGCCCGTTTGTTGCACGACTCTCGCCCCCCCCCCAAGCTCTTTTCACCCACAGGACTACTGCTGACTTTTGATTTTCACATCATTCTCAGTAAACCCCTCGTGGGTGAGAAGCCCAGCGGGATGGCCGTTTCTGAGATACTGGAACTGGTGCTCCTGGCCCCAGCGATCATACCTTGCTCAGTCGCTTAATCACTCATTTTGCCCATTCTAACGGCAACAGAATGCCTTGATGCCCGTCAGCCTTCTTTGTATAACAAGCCATTGTCACGTGACTCGCGGCCACTGTAGGAGCGATCCATTTCCAAAAACGGGGTGGTGTGTCTAAACTGGCCACTGAGTGTATGTGCTTAAGGATTATTGTTTGTTGGAACATACTTGAAGTGGTCCTGTAGAGCTACATTGAAATCAAAAGAATCTCCTCTGTCCCCAAAACCAATTCCGATAAATGCGCTTCGACCTGAGGAACAGACAAAAACAGCTTCAGCAATTGGATAGATGTTAGGACCAGGCTACTAAAATTCTACTAAAATTTAGTCTATAGATTCCTGAATGGCTCAGTCGATACAGGTGCTCGTCTGAGTGCTATGAACTGGATTTTGCCCTGTTCAAACCCAGTTCAATTCATTTTCTGATTGTTAGTGGGACAAAAACAATGGCGTAGCACAATTGCTAGGCTGGGTTTGGTTAAATTGTTGCGATTTCTCTCAGATTGTTGCCAACAAGCATCTCCAGACTTCTCAGGCACCTGCAGGCTAGCAATGCCAGAGATTGTCAATTTTAAGATTGTAATCTTAAGATTGTCCCACAGAACCAATTCATACCTGTATTCAGTAATAATAAATCACGTATTTGTGTAAAATAGCGTAAATGATCATTTACACTAATTGGCGTCATAACCTCTTATTATAAATGTATTTTCTTGTCACACCAAATCAGTTGTATTAAATGTTATGCTAAAGCCCAAACCCTCTGAGACAATAACATCATATTCTACAGTTAAATATTATGAAATAAAACTATGTATAATTTAAGGTCCGAAAGAGAGAGCATGTGTTTGAGAGAACATGTGCAAGCCAGGGAACATCAGATGCAACCGTAAGTATTTAAAAAAAAAAATGGGGGGCACGTTGCAATAGAGTGATTAAACAGCACAGATTAAACATCACACTGAATATACACACCGCCATCATCCTGTATACGAATGACAAAGTAGCGACTGGAGTCGCTCACTGTTTCCACCGTGATCCCTGGATATTCCTCGACGGGTGCCTGAGCAAACAGCTCCCCTATAGGACAGGAGGGAATAACTTCACAACATCAAATTCCCATGTGCACAATAGTATTGTGCAGACCTGTATTTTTCACACTGTTCCATGAAAAAACTATTCCTGCAGATCAGGATCAGTTAGCCTGTCAACATCACCTATGGTGTCATTATGCCCCAATCTTTTTCTTTACTTCTGTAACAAAGGCTGAATCAAATATCCTGTGCAGTTAGAATTGCAATTATTTTAGTTGATGATTATGTGGTTATGCATTTTAGTTGATGTGGAAATGATGGAAACTATACTAGAGCAGGACTTAATTAATATACTACCCCATTAAAAATTTGGCACTCTCACCAGAAATTTTATCTTCCAGTTTGATGTATGCCACTTTTCCCTTTGCAGTTACCCGCATACGCCCTGTCCAGTCGGGCACATCCAGCTTCCAGTCTGCCGCCCTGAGGAGGAAACCACACATAGCATACAATGACAACAAGAGATAACCCAGTGAAATATGAAGCCAATCTATTCATTCAAGTCGTATCATCGGGACTGATAACAGGGTGCATTGCTGCAACATTCATTCTGTATAGAACACATGACAGCATATACATGTCAGCAGATCTTATTTTAAGTGTTTGTCAATAAATATGATTAACTATGTGACGACACTTAGTTGTTATGTAACTTTGGATGTAATCCTATTAAATGCGTAAAAAATAAATTTAAGAGAATAACATCAACAGAAAAATTTGAGTCGGTAAGGAGTTTTAAACGGCATTACTTTTGTTGAAAAAAATACAACAAAAAAGTAGCAGCGCGTGCAAATGAGACCACTACGGTTAAATGCTACATCGATATTGATTACGACTGAAGTGAGAGATACAATGTTAAAAACTGTCACACTCGTGTTAAATAATTATAAGCGTAGAATACGAAGTATGTTACCCAGCCACAGGCCACACAAGAAGCACCGTGTACAAAATGTCAGCTGGTACACCAAGGTAAACCGCCAGTGCATCAATGTCATTCGCATACCACTGATGAAAATCACTTAGATACGCCACAAAGCACGCGAAAACTTCAAACATCGTATCGCTTAAAGTTCAAAGGCTAGCTATTGCAAATATACCAAGCAAACTATGTATATATTACCAGAATGTAATCCTCAATTTGATATTTAGTAGCTAACCAGCTAAACAAGATACAGCTTGCTACTATTTTACACTCAAGTTTGCTGACTCGGCAACGTTTTAGTGACATTTTGCTAAAGCCTGGGTTTACAACCAAAAACCCTCGTTATGAAATCGTTGCAGCCTGGCGAGTTACATCCCTTATATTTAATGCACAAATCCGTTAATTAAGCTAGTTAGCTTGCTATGTTTGTCCCTGCGGCACACATTCGAGCCTTATGCATAAAATACATGGATCAATTGTTAGCTGACAAATTGAACAGGGCAGGTGCAGGTTCATCCACACTTATTAGAAAATGTATATTTCATGCAGCGATCCATTTTATTAGCAATACGAGAAAATAAATGTCAGCTGTCAGGTGTGGGCATCGCATTCATCCTTGTCATCTAAATTAAAAGCAAGATTCTGAGGAGAATACCAGGCTCAAAAACGAGAGCCAATATTGACATCACATTCCCTTACCTGTACCCACGGTTCGAAGCCCGCGGCGGAATTCGGTACACGTTGACGTCAGGTTTTACACACAGAATCGACTCGTATTCACCCTCGGTTGCCATCTTGATTTTAATTCAGTCGGTGTGGGTGACAGAATTCGTGTGTTAACGGGACCGTGAACGTAATACATCGTGTACAAGCTCATTTATAAAGTAATAGTAGTTATAATAATAATAATTATTATTATTGTTATTATTATTAATAATAATAATAATGTACCGTCATTTCTACCAAATCGTTTCTAATTTTAATGATGAAAATGTATTTTAATAGATGCAAAAGCAATCTTGTGATTTTATTCATTCATTTACATGTATATGTAATTTACATGTGTATGTATATGTAGAGTAATATCTAATATCATATAATAGTGGATGCACAATGAAAATGTTTGAAGAATAGGGAATACAAATCCTTGTGTTAAAATGCATGCTGCGCTTTTACTTGTAGTTTTATGGTTCAGTTTACGCCAACACAAACGCACCTGTTACTGTGTTAGCGCTTTCCTGCCACACAGCACCACCATTGTAAAAACTGCAGAATAGCATAGAAGGCTTAGATGTTTTTGTAAATGTGGCGGTTTAGCTCACGCTTTTGTCAGATTAATATATATTTTCGAGCAATCATTGTTTCACCAATTTAAACATCTGCATTTTTACTGAGGCAGTTACCCTTATAATAGTGCATATAATATATTATGATAATTAGTAATACATTGTTCATTAACAATACATCATAAGCAACATAAAATCTAACCCTTTGTAGTATTATCTCAAGCAGTGTGGTATTTCGTTGTTGTTATATGTTAGCTAACAAAAACAACGCACTCGAGATTTACAATACATTGTTTTAATAGCAGTCAAAACAGGAGTACAATATTTCAATAATGCTACACATGTTTAAATTCAAGTCACATGATTGGGTATGCTTTTTAAAGCACCGTATTCTCTGTTCTATGCTGTACTGAGGAAAGCACCAAAAAAAGTAGTCGTTGTTTTCAGAATCCGAGGAGTGCAAATGCATCTCTTAAATCTTCGATTTCACAGGGCTGGGTTTGAAAAGGGAGGCAAAAGGGGTGAGGTGGGGCAAGAGAAGAAGAAGCGTTTAAGGGTCATATTTTAGAGCAACAAACCAGCGCACACAATATACATTTATGGAAAATATCAAGGAAAGTGTGGGTTAAAGTCCCAATAAAGCTGACAGAAATTAATGAATTATTAGCATACTTTGATATCCTTAATATATTCTACTTTATCATTTTCACATTTAATTCCATGATACATAAAAACTAGGGTTAACTCTGCATGGTAAATGGGCTTTCTTTTTTCTGTCTTATTTTTGACAATTGTACATTGTGCTAATGCATCTTGTATCGTCGCTACAAATCATGCCACCACATGGTGAGGGGGAGGAAGCACGACTAGCCTCCTCCAATACTAGCTGCCTTCAAGGCGCCTGTTTCTTTTACACACACAGCCCACCGATTTCGGCAGGAGACACTGATTAGCAATGAGCCGACAAAAGTCCTGCCGATTTCATTCGGCACAGACTAGCTGGATATCCCAGGTTGAAATCCAGTTTATGGCATTTGCCTGTAATCCAACGAACACCTTCATCAATTGAGCCACTCGGATGGCTCACTTATTAGTAATTGACTGATATCTACTTTTGAAATCATCAGTAACGTACATTTTATTATTATCATTTCTTTGTGATTAATCATTACCTGTAGGATGCGATTAAGTTTTCTTGCCAGTCGGACGGAGTTTTGGTGTAAACCTTCCCAAGCTTTGAATCCCCGCTCTCTGCAAGCCACAAACGTCTGCCAGCAGTAAAAATAATCTGGAAGAGAATTTTATTGCAAGATAACTGATATTATACATTGTACATTTTTTACGTCTTTATTTATTTATTTATTTATTTATTTATTTAAAATTTTTATATCAGAACGGTACAGATTAGTTAAATAAAACACAGATCATGTCTGTTTTGTTGTTTGACACTCCACCATTAAACCTCTGTCACTAGAGTCACTCAATAAAACGCATACATTTCTCGGAGAATCGTCTGAATGCTGTCACGTATCCTGGAGATCTGAACAGAGGAATATGGCTGGGAAGGTTTTGTAGCTCCTTTCTCTCACCCTACCTTTGTAGGTCATGACAGAGAGCTGCACCCCAGCTCTCTTCAGAGTCCTGAGCCCTTCCCTCTCTAAGCTGTCCTCTGCGTCGCAGAAGTACAGGCGCGAGACAAAAATGCGCAGTTTGAGGTTAGGGGTCTGTGTCAGGAACTGGGCCAGGCGGAAAGAGCAGTTGGAGCAGGGGGACCAGGAGCAGAACCAGGTCACAGAGTAGGAGAGCCTGGGAGTGCCTGAACCAGAGCCCCAGAGGCCTGGACACAGTGCACCCAAGTGTCGGAGGAAGACCAGCTGAGGGGAGAGAGACGGACACATTCGTCTAATGAAAAACGTGAGTTTGGGCTCTCAAAAAACACTGCTTTGGCAAATAAAATGAGACAGGAAAAAACATGATTATAAAGCTTTTTGTCAGCAGATTTTGTATATTTTCAAACGACATATATGTAACAGTCATTTCATTTCACGGTTGTTTATATTTGCAAAGCAATTTATATTGTGGCAACTTTTTTCAAGAACTGCATGTTCATACTTGGCACCTGGTGTTACTCAAACAGGAAAAATTAGTCGGCATTCTCTTTTAGCATAAATGCATGGATGTGAATTAATGTTACAGTCACAACAAAAATGCGGATCCTGATTAGGCTTCCTGTTTTCTGGAAGTAAACTGTTTTTGGGAAATGAGATTTTTTTTTCTTATGTAAGGCCATAACATAAACATAAACATAGACCCCATATGACACTCTGATTGTTGAAAATTATCTGACTTAATTAACCAAAATTACATTCTCTTCCATGTGGCCCCGACATTTGAAACACTTCCTCCTATTATCCATGGATGTGTGACCCACCCTGACCTCTAAATCCTTCTTGGTTCAAACTTCAACCTTCCCCTTACCTCCACGTGACACCCCGAGCGATTTCGCAGGTGTCCAAAATCAAAGGATAGTGTGTCTGGACCGTCTCTCCTCTTCACTACAAAACATAGGTAGGTCTCATGTCGCCCCCTGGCCCAGCGCATGTTCTTGTAGTGGTAAATAAACTTTTTCGGTGTCAAAAGTACGCTGTGACAGAAAATGCAATGTGTCACATTATTCTCAACAGTAATCATAATGTGAGAAATGAAGTGACAGTGTCCGATAATAAATAATTATTAATGGCAACATTTTGTTACACTGTAAAATATGAAGTTTTATAACCTGATTTAATAACTGGAACTAGTTATTTAAAAAAAATAGAGGATATTTAAAGATTTTGAGAAATATTGCATATTGCATATTGCATGTTTATAATGATATTTTTTCATTGCAAAAATGTTCTAATTGTCCGCATGCATACACTACAGCAGATTAGCAAATGTTTATTGCATTGTGTCTGCTCGCATATGATTCCAATAAAAAAATTTAAAAGTTACCAATAACAT
>JAOYSI010018926.1:19021-36038 GCA_025775065.1 Hiodon alosoides
AGTGAGGCCTGGTACAGTGAGGTGGTAGAGTGAGGCCTGGTACAGTGAGGTGGTACAGTGAGGCCTGGTACAGTGAGGTGGTACAGTGAGGTTGTACAGTGAGGCCTGGTACAGTGAGGCCTGGACAGCTGCAGCCTGACAGGGGATGGGAGACCATGATGTGACCAGGTCTCGGTCTCAGTTACTTTTTAATGAAAAAAAACGGCACCTTTACTATAACACTTTTTAAAAGCTGTATTACATTTAAATAAATTAATGTGTCAATTATTCATTTGCCAAGATGAATATTAATGTGCATGACAAACCAATCAGCCTTATTACATTTCCTGCTACCGCTCTCACATGATCAATGTGATTTATGAGATTTGATTTCACATTTAAAAAGTCTTTTTTTTATGACTAACATATTCACTACGGAAAAAAACATTAGTTTTATGCAGTCACGTATATTAAAGTCGCAATTAACCTTCCAATTAACTTTTCATCTGAGCACAGCAGATCATTAGGAAATGTGAAACTGTTGCGTTGGTATTTAAGTAGCAATTTACCCGTCTTCTCTATACATTCGCAGGATTAAAATTAAAAAACGAATGTTCCGCACACAATGGGTGAATAACAGAACAGAACAGTGAAACATACCGTGTAGCTCCCCACAGTCAGTGTGTTAAACTGTGTGTCCGTAAAATTACCCAACAGTGCTCTGACATTGCATTTAACTTTTAGTATTTATTCCTCTCAGAAAACGTAAGCTAATTGGTTGCTAAAGTGTTATTTAATGATACGTCTTGATAAGATAAGTCTTTACCATACAATCAGATTATGGGAGCTATTTCACATAAATGTTTTCCTAATTTTACAGGTAAAACAGAACCTCCCAGTGACCAAGCACTGAAAGCTACGCGAGCGAGGTGGGTAGGGTGTGGACATCACATGCTCCATGGCGCTCCTGACCGAGCACCAGACCGACGCTGTCTGCCCTATAGCGCTTCACCTTTAACAGTGACATTCTGCTTCCCCAGCGTCCAGCCCGTGTTACAGATGACCTTTCTCCAGGAGCCGGTGCACTTTAACACTGAATCACGCCACCATTGTGCTGAGAAAAACTCAATAGAGGAACGCCACAACATTTCTGTTAAGTATCATTCTTTTTTTTCCCCGCAGTGGAAATGAATACAAACCGTATAAAACAAGCAGCGGTCAGTTGGGGAACAGGAACTGATCCAGGGCCTGCATCAGACTTCCCCTGGGCACACGCAGGGGGTAAAACGCTCTGAAAACAAGATTGGGCAGCACACCAGGCTGCTCAGACCATGCGCCTTCAAAGCAGAGGCAGGCATAGATTTCCTCTGCTTTTTTTCCCCCTTCCCCCTGCGTTGGGTTTTCAGGCGATAAACCACGCGACGCTTTGAGGAAGTTCATTTAAACAGAGTGCGCTCCGCGCTTGGTGCACAGGAGTCAGCTCCTCTGGGTTAAAGATTCCCCTCGCCGGTCGGGGGCTGTTTGCAGATAACGGAGACGGAGGTTTGGCCGCTTGCTTGCATAAGCCGCTGCGCACACGCACATCACTGAGTGCTGAAGTTCAGTTCTCCTCCCTGTACTCCCGTATAGAGCCGAGGGAAAGAACAGATGTTTAAGGTGAACACCAAACTAGCCCTGCACCACCCACAAACAAGAACCTGCAACATTAAAGCCTGTATCAGTTAATAACCCAGGCCAAGTCTATACATAGACACACAGGTCTCTTCAGAACATTGTGTGTGTGTGAAATATACATATATATATTGCATCGCTAGCTGTTGAGATGAGCATTCTCAATTTCAAAAAATAATTGGTCTTTATTACTTTAGAGCCTAGGCTGTCAGTGAACACCTGCCAACATCATTCAATCATGCAACAATTCAGAATCTAAAGGCGTTCTCCCTTCAGTTTTTAACCATTTCATTTGGTTTCAAAGCTAATAACTAAATGCATGATACAGCCACTGTGGTGTTGAACGGTCCTCCTGAAGAATGATAAGCAGGCACAGACAGCTCACGGACCCACCGCCAGCCAAGTTAAAAGGACTTTGATTTGGAAATTAGGCCTCGAAATTTGCTCCATGACAGCGACTGGATTTTATAGGTTTTCAGGCCGACAGAAGACTGACAAGGTTAAAGTGAAACGAGAGATCTGCCCGGTGCCAGTTTCAAAATCGTATCAGCCAGACGACTGCTTTAAGCCGACACCCAAACACAAAAAAAAGAGCGGGGAAAGAAAAAAGATTCACAGCTGGCACATCTCGCCCAACGTTAACAAAAAAAGGGAAAAATTTTTAATTCAGGGGCGAGATCCATACCCACATATATTAGAAAAGGAGAACTAGCCTCCACCCTTAGCATTGTCTGGGACGCTAAAGTGCCATCCCCTGGTGAACCGGTTCAACCCAACCTCAAACCTGACAGACTGCTTTCACAAACGGGTCAATTTCAAGACAACAGACAGCCTCCCCTCAGGTGGCCCAGGGAAACAATAGTTATTTATTTATTTTAATTGGGCACCGTGCGGGTCAAAGCGAGAGGCCTGCCCCCCGTCGCACTTCTTGAAATCCCCTTCGTTTACCAGAGGGCTAATGAGTTGGCAGAGCTGGCATTTATCAGTTCAACAGGAAGTGGCAACTGTGAAGACTTGCCCAGCCCCACATCTGTAAACACCTAGATATGAATGTCAGAGGGCTGTAATCCGGCTGGGCTGCGTGGGAGAGGATGCAGGCGGCGGGACAGATGGGAGGCGGTCTTGTTTACGACCCCCCTTTATTCATTACCCAGAGAGCCAGCGAGCCGCTGCCTTCACCGGAGACTAATAATCTCATACTTTATGCCAGTCCTCCAGTCCTCCCTCCGTCCCCCTCGGGCAGTCACGCGACGCGCCATTGGCTCTCTTGTCCCCCTCCTTACCCAGGCCGCTGTCTTAACCCGCTGCCTGATGTCAGTATGAGGTCCGATCGCATTGTCCTTGTGCTTAGCAGACGGCTCATATCGAGAGATTCGCATGGCCTATTTATAGGACCAGTTCGGATGACGTACCCACCCTTAAGGTACAACAGCAGTTCCCATGTCGGATTCGACCCTGCAGCCTTCTGGTTGCAAGCGTCTTTAACCACTCGCCGTCTCCCGACTCCCTGACCCCCCGTGCTCAGCCAAGGCCGTGGCATTCATAAATAGTGCTGGCTGAGGTCGCTCTACATCAAAGATATCAAGGCTCCATTTGGTCCTCTATAAAACCCAGGGCTTTCCTGCCTACTGTGATACAGTCGGTCTGCTACCCAGATACATCCACAGAAATGACCCTGAGAGTTCAGAAATCCAGTTTAGCTGTCTGCACAGTGGGTGTCTGCACAGTGGCTGTCGGCACAGTGGCTGTTTTAGAACGCTTGCATTCCAAATGATTTTAAAAACAGACAGACATGACGCATGCTTTGAAAAAGACATGGTAGGGAAAAAATTGACAACATGAAACAAACCGTAAACAAAACAAATGAACATGTTTTTTTGTTTGTTTGTTTTTTAAACAGCCTTTCCATTTCTTCCCTCACATTACATCACTGAAAACTGATGCCATTTTGGTTGGAGTGCTTCCGGAAGCTTGGCTTGGCTTCTCTCTCTGTGCACAGGGAAGAGCAACACAATGGTGAACAAGCGGAAAAGGTAAGTGTGTATTAGATATGCACCAGGGATAGCCAGTAGTAATCAATCCCAGAGTAAAGTACAACACCCGGAGACTCACCCCTGTTCAATGCACACAGCCACAGCAGTCTCGACAAGGGATAGACCAGGACAGATTCAATGGGCAACTTACCCTGGTGATCTGCGTGCCAGCTCTGTAAACCACTAAGCGGGATTTACTGCACTGCAGCCACGCGCAAACACAGAGGTCAGCCTCTCTCCCCTGTAAGTGACCAAGGCCTTGGCTTTACATCCCATTCGAAAGGCTCCGCCGCTCTCTGTTAGATACAAACACAGCCCTCCTCACTCACATCGACAGCGTCAAACTTGTCTCTCCCTTTCTTCCCCCTCTTTAAAGGAAGCTTCCCCACGTCGCCCCGGTTCTGAGAACACGGATACAGAGTTCCCCTGGCGAGAGCTCAGAACCAACACCACGGCATCCGGGTTCCCTAATGGAGATAACCGAGTGGGACCCACGAGGTAATTGACAACTACCTGACAAAGCTTTCCAGTGCAGGTTCATTTGAATACAAGGCACAAAAACGACGGTGTGGCATTCATTTAAAAAGAAAAAAAGAAAAAAAGAAAAAAACGCAACTGATACAGCGGTCGGTAAACAAGGCCCTTGAACATTAATCACTCGGAACATCACTGCCACAGAGGGACCATCAAAAAGCACTGTATTTAAACACAAGTGGTGACTTAACCTTCAAGGTGCAAACACATGGGTCTCGACGGAGAAGGGAGCCATGCAATTAGAAAATCTTTGTAAAGGCGGTGAGGTTTTAAAAATGGATGTATTTGAGTTGCGTGCAACTGGAAGCAGGATGTGGGGCACAAATGCAGTCGGAGAACGCACCTTCAGCCTGTGGAGCCACAGAGGCTGGAAATTGGCTTTGTCCAGGATATCCTCTGACAGCTCGCCACAGTGGTCCAGCTAATCCCAAAGCCCGGGAGAGACGGAGACAGTGACCGTCTGCAGCGCAGTGCTGGCAGTGCTAATAAACTCAACATTGAAACAGAGCCTGTCAATTAGGCTATCCCTCGCCTCCTCACTCACTAGACATAAAGGTTTCTATTGGTGCAAGATAATGTCTGCTTGTGTGTGTCTCCAGGACAGTTTGTGTTTCCTAACATAAGAAAAGGAGCTCCCCCCCCCCAACATTTAAGCGCAGTAGAGAGACCAGGGACGCTGAGGCGGGTGGGATGTCTAGCGGTTTGTATACCATCACATCAGTAGAACCCAGGACGTGTGTTTGCTTAAAACCAGCGCCCTCCAATTTTGCAGTCCTGTCAGGGACTGGGCATTCACCAGCATGGCACTCTTGCAGCTGTCAGCGAAAGGACACATGTCACATTGGCGCCCAAGCCTTTTAATCCTCCATCAGATATACCAAAGTTTATACAGTGCTCTAAAACCTGTCTGAAAGGGTTCTGTCTGAGCAATCACACAGGAAAGGATTGCGATGATTGGCCTCTAGCTCCAACCAAAGTCACAGACTGCCCTCTGCAGGTGAGACGGTGGAACTGTGGGAGGAATTTACAGCTTGAGGAGAGGCGAGGTTGGGGAGGGGGGTGGGGGCTGCAGCAATAAGGTTATCTCCAGAATCCTGGGTTTGTGCTCTGGGGCCTCACAGGCACTTGTGGCCCGGTAGGATTAACGCTCCAGAAAGGTCAGAGTGTAAACAGTGAAACGCCAGCGCAGTCACAAGGCCGTCTGTCCCGGACCGACCAGATAACAGTCACAGGAAAACCTGCACATCGAGGGCGGAACTTCCACAACGTAAAGGAATAAGGCCAATCTCATCGGACGTTTCTCCATCTCCACACAGAACCTCAACATTTTGAGTAAGGTTCAAAAGAAGGGAGAGAGGACTCGAGGATTGAGCAAAGCTGTTTAAAAAGTTAGAGATCCAACGGCAACACATCAGCGCCGTGACCTGGGTCCCATTTACAGAAACAGAGCTACATAACGAACCGTCTGATGGCTGTAACCGGAGAACGACACTGTGCTCAATTCCTCTGTTAACCAAATTAGAGCATTTTAAATGGAACACCTCCACATCTCCACTGACACACTGGGCATTGACAAACAACTGAGCTCCCTTATTAACAAACATCTGAAAACATCATTACTGCCATTCGCCAGAGGTCTGCAACGCTTCCCGGAGAAGGACAGCTTCCATTCCAAACAGGTTAAACGAGTGTCGGGGAAACACGCGGAGCATCATAGAGAGCGAAATGACAGCACTCTCTTTTGTGCTCCATTTCCCATTATCATTGGCATTATTTACTGTTCATGCCACATTCAGGTGGGAGACCCGGGCGAGGAACGTCAACAGCTCTCAGACTCCATTGGTGATTTGACTGACACGATTGGATGGAAATGCCTGTTCACGCATCTTGATTGGCTCCGCCAGTGCAGGCGGAAAATCATACTAAAAAGACACAAAGAAGAAACTCAAAACAAACGAGATATCATCTGCATGCTCTTTTGGTGTGCACCCCGGTATTCTTAATAGTCACAGGTTTCACTAAGTACACAAAAATTAGCAACTAGAGCTTAGATTAAATGAGCAAACAGAACCTCAGCAACACGAGATTGTCATTCAGAATGATCTTAAGTTAAATTATTTTTTTTGGTTTAAACTGATTTTCACCCTAAATACACGCAGTTATATACCATAGACCATCTTTCAACCTCTATAGCTTCTAATTTTGGCACATACCAAAAAAAAAAAAAAAGTTGAAATTAAGCTGCAAGCAGTGACCAAGCAGGAAAATGCAAAGGATTCAACATCATGGGAGACATATGGAAACTATAGCGCAGTACAGATGCAATCATAGATACCAAGTTCTGTGTCAATATCATAAATGGTTGTCATTTTAAACCATATTTGCAAAGTATGAGCAAATACCATGAACTGATTCACTAGCTGCAGTAATGGTTTTGATGTAGCAAATTTCTGCTGATAACTTTTAGAGGAGAGCCTGAAGAACACATCAGAAAAGTTGCATGTCAATGCAATAAACGGACTCAAAGGAGATGTTTCTGCGTTTAACAAAATATTCCAAATGGTGGACATCCAATATGATAGATTCTTTTGATGAGTATGGTCCACGAGACAAATTCATGCGAGTTACATGTCAAACGGTTAAGGAGGTGATGTTGTTTATATGTAGTGATTCACATGGAGAAAAAAACGCTAATAATCCAGTTGCCAGTCTGACGTTCAACAGGTCGCTTTAATCGTAACGGCTCAAGAATTCTATGCATTTTTCAGTTTCAATATTTTGCTACAGCGCCACCATGAAGCCAATTGGCACAATATTCATATTGCAGGTATGCACCATAGCCATCTGCAATCCTGCCAGGTTCTAAGAGTCTGAGAAAGCATCGGTGACTGTAAATATATTTCGTTTTACAATAGGGTCCCGGCCCGCTGTAACGCCTGGCCCCCTAAAAAGACTTCTGAGCATACGCCATGCCGGGTTTTTGAAAATTCCGCTAAATTACTCTGAGGACTTTAAAAGAGGTAATTAAGTTAGCTAGTTTGCATATTAAATGTAACAGTTGGCTACTTCAAAGCAAAAGCAAATGAATATGTATATGTTAATTGAAACATTTTGTTTTGCTGTATTGTTGGCCAGAAACCGAAAACGTTTACTTGTATAACATTAATTGTGGTTGTATGTGCTGCTGCAGCTAACATCAGCTCGTAAACAACATTCTTTTATTTATATTTTAGTAAGAAGCAGATGGCATGGAAAGTCTCCAGATGCATCTGTAGAATAGTGGTGAAGTTGTGAATATAACACCTACAGGTTATGACCTGTAAAATCCAGCGTTTTCCTCCCCAGTTAGGCAAACATTCAACATAGTTAATGCAGCGCTCAGCCTCAATCCTGAGTTCAAATACCCTCTAACAATTATTATTCAATCTTTATGAATTGCAAAAGAATCAAACATTTCAATGCAAGTACAATGCATACAGTACCGGCACAATGATAATAGTGATAAACAAGGGTTATTCAATTGTCCTTTAATCAGCAGTTTATTCCAGCTTATCAACACACAACTCAATTATATATATATATATATAAAAAGCGGTTCGGGACAGACTATTATAATTGTTGTTGTTGTTCATTTAGCCGGCAATAAGACAGTAAGACAGTATAACACTAATGTTTAGGGAGTATTCACACAAAGCATATTTTAGTTATTGTCATCTATAAATAGAGTTCATTACGATCAAGCAGATAATTTGCTAAATATCTACAGGAGTGTCAATACAAATGTATCCATTAAAATGAATGATTATTTATTAAATTTATTATTAAATGCATATGGGTGGCAGATTTTTTTTTATTCTCATATAAAATCATTCATATTTAAAACCGTTTGAAATGAAAAAACTAATTTAAGACTTCCTAAGGATCAGTGGGAACCCAGTACAACTGGTCAATATTAGTGAGTGGATATGTAGCTTGCAGGCTGAAATGTAATGTTACGGTTTAAATTAATTCTGACATCTTCGACAGGTTATGATTACTATGCATGAATCTTACCCTTTCCCATAAATAATCTGTTCTCCAAAACAAACTCCGACATCACCCGTGGATTTGGGGTGTTTTTATTTAACCCATTTTTACCGCTTTAAAATGAACCCCAATAAGGAAAAATGTAAAACCGAAAACTGGGCTTATATTTATGATATAGTTGTCGCGAAGGTTTTTCTGGAGGCTTTTGGTCATAGCTTTAAAAGTACAATTCGGAGAAATGAAGTTAAGGGATTTTATTAGCATCTTGCATTTGCTGCCGTCGCCCTCTCATTTAACCACCCAGTAATAAATCATGAGTGTCATTTTTAAATGGTGGCTTAGGTTCACATAAACCCTGCGAGTTGCTAATCTCACAGGGGCTTGTACTGGCAATGTTTTTTATAGTTCTGCGTCAAATCATTGAAGAGTTAATCCTTTCTTTTAAACGAACAGTCCCCCCCCCCCCCGCTTCCCAAACAAAAAGTACTTCACTGCAGCCAGTTCACTTACTTCTGATTAAATTACCCTTGCTGCTTAATGTTGTCCAACTAATCAAACAAACAAAAAAAGCAGTGCTTATAACTTAATAAAGTTATAAATTACTGGAAATAGTGGGGTTTAACACTTTTTATTAATATCAAAATACCTGTGACTGACATAAACATATTACATTCCACTGTCTGCAAGAGAGAAAGAAATTGATATTGATTAATATCTGTTTATGGCCTGCCTAATCACTGAACAAAATCATGTCAATATGTACGCCGGTCTGGAATATCACACCGCAATTTAGGGAAGCTAACTTTTTTATTTTTTACACACTTCCAGTACTGCTTGAAGAGAGAGCGCACAGGTCTGCACATGGCACCTAAGCCATGCTATGACGGAAACAATAAGCATTTCAAAACGAGCAATATGCTAAAAGGTTTCCAAAATATCTCAGACGTGTCTAACGAGGGCTTACTGATTGCTTCCACATAATGACTTCTGGCACGGTTGGCAGCTTCTGATTAGAAAAGACACCCCCGTCATCTCAAGTGTATGATTATGGCATTAAGCGAGCTTCTCTGACATCGGAATTCGTAATCAAGAAATTGGTGGGGGAGATCGATACCGGCGCCTCGTCTGGAGGCGAAACCCAAAATCAATTAGGCAGCCGCAGCATTCAGACACATTACTTTTAATCTCCTAATGCATCACTGCTAAGTCTTCCCAGAACGGCCAGCTTCTTAAAGGGGAGCGATCGATCGTTCCTCCACGTACCCCAAATGTGGGCGCCCCTGCTACGCGCTTCAACACCAGGGAACACCAAACTGAATTCACTTGACCTGGAAGACAGTATCACCGTTCCCCCAGTTTTACAACTTAATGCAGTTCTGCCGTCCTTTTTAAAAATGGGTCGTCACTTGAAAATTTCTGCTGCGTTGTCAGCCAAACATATCGTACGGCTTGGAGAGCATATTCACTGGTGTCGCAGGTGATTAGTTTGTTCCATACTGTAAAGGTAAACTGAAGCCGCAAAATGACATCGTATTGGGTATGGGGGGATGAATCAATGAGAAAATAATATTGATTGTAGTGCAGTACTGTGTTATCTTTTTTTATACCGAAAACTCTGACTTTGTTCTTGTTATTTTGCTATTCCCTTTCCCAGCAGCCCCTCTTACTGACAGCGGTGCTCCGCAAAAATTGGATCCTAGTTATAACAGCAATATGTATAATAAAAAATAGAAAAAGAACTGAAGTATGGACTCCGCAATAGGGTTTTGTAAAAATATATAGTAACCATGGTGGACCGAACACTCGTAGCCCTCGCAATAATAAAACAAATAACTTTCCTTAACAACAATAAGCTAGATGGCTGAACCCCTGAATGAAACCGTCTGGTTGTGGGATTTCTAAAGCTTTACTGAATATTAAAGGGAGCTTTGGTCTATGTGGCAGCCATAACTAGAGGTTCCAAGTTACACTACAGTATGACAGCACAGAAACATAAGTTTTCTTCCCTGTTAAACAAGGGCAGTAACTCCGACGCGTAAACAGATTAAACATTAACCGTAAGCAACATTAAAACACCATGATAACATCCCACATTATTATTATTATACGTAACATCTTCTACAGTCTTTTCCTGTTCCTAATTTACAACCGGGCAGTCAGAGGTTCACCAATCATATCGTATACTGCCTATGAAAGTCCATAAAGGAAGTGATAAAGATGTCACCACAAATTACTGCAAAGTAAGAAAAGAGGGGCCGTAACGTACACACCGGATCCACACAAAAAGTGAAAATCACTCGACCCGATACAGCCATAGAGCAGCCCCAGTGTGAAGGTCTGGATCCTTCTACACGGGCACATGGCCGCCGGCTGCTCATGACCGAACCTCACAGCCAAGGTGGAAAGCAGGTGAAACAGCTTCCTGGGACCAGCATGTGTAAAAGCACCTCGCTTTCAGACCAGGACCGCAAAACAGCAATAAAGAGGTCATCCTTTGAGTTCCACCTGAAAATCCACTGTGGGACATACTAAACGTTGAATTTAATCTCCTGTCCTCCATGATTCCACTGCCCCCCTCCCCTCCATTCCAGGAACACACTCACATGTGTCATTATAGGGCCTAGGGTTCCATCAGCCAGGTGAAAAACCTGCTGTGTGACAGGTGCGTTGTGTGTGTCACCATTAGTCCCTGGAGGAAAGGACAGGACAGGACAGGACAGGACAGGAAAGGAGAGGAGAGGCGCCTTCCTCTACCCTCTGGCCCCCAATTCCATTCTGAGGGTGTTTAGCCAGCAGCGCAGAGCTGAAAATGACAAATCGGGGAGGATGTGGCTCCAGTCCCCCTGCCCCTGCAGGAAGGGAATACGGACTAGTTGCAGGGCCTGTCAGGCTGTGACAGATGTTGAACTGGAGCTTGGGCAGGTAAGAGATGGGGGAGCAGATATTCATCCCCACAGCCAGGAGTAATGGGCTTTTAAAGGCGTGGTGCAATCCCTTTATCCTCCTGGGAAACAAACTCGGGGAGGGATAAACAAAACAGCGACTCTTTTTTCACTCGCACCTCTGCCTCTGCTTCAGCCAATCACTTAGAGAGCAACTTCACGAATTAGCACAATGTTGATTTCATTCTGAGGGGTGCTATTTAGACCTTCTGAGACCTTACACTCAAGTCCTACACTACACTACACTTCCTTAAAGCAACTATCCAATTACTGTCAATTTAAGACTTTAAGTCAACAAGTAACCCAAAAGAATTAACTTGTCTGTTTGCAATATCATTGGGATCAAATCTATTTGGCTAATCCAGTCACACATTGCGAAAAGCTTGGGAGTTTGCATGGCTGTACAAACAAAATGACAACCACTCTCCCACTGAATCCAGTAGAAAGAAGTTGTAGTGGTTAACCTGTAACGACAGGCTCAATCCAGGTTTCTTCAGTAAAGCAATGGCTGTAGGCCATTTACCCCCCGTATTATCGGGATTTTTGCACGTTTTCAATTTGAATTTGGTCTTTGTGTGGGTTGTAGCGCATAGAGTAGAACGTCAAGACTCTTTATATGAAGCATATATAATATTGAGAGTCTGAGAGAACGAGAACAGAAAAGTTTGGTGCTTCTTGCATTTGTTAGGTGTGGAAGGCAATCAAGCATATTAAGGTGTGAAAAAGAGAGTTCCGAGAGGTAACTCGACCAAATTAAAGGGATTTTGGCCAGCCCTGTCGAATATAAATCTGACTAACTTCAGTCCTTTTCGTTGAAAGTTGTCTGCACACAGGTTCTAGACACAAATAATGCCAAAATACATGTTAAAATTCCCAGAAGACCTCCAGAGAAAAAGATGTTAATGCCTAAGTCTGAAAAGGTTTACAAAGCCGTTTCAGCGACAAAACAAAAACCTAAATGTCAGTGAGTTGAAGCAGGAGGAGGAGACAAAGAAGATTGCGTTGAGGTTCCCACTTATGCATGACTGACCCTAAATGCAACAGGAAGGGGAGGGGTGGGTCTAACTGTGGAAGGGCCAGGGCTACACTGAGAAGCCAAGCCTGGCGGTCATTTTAAGGTCGTCAGGCATTGAGGAAGACCTCCCTGCCTGAAGCACACCCAGGTTGGAGGTTTGGTAAGGGAGCACTCAGTTGGGTGGCCCTAAAGAGAGTGGCAAAAAAAAATGCAGAACGCATTCATTTTCAGGAAATGTAAAACGAGGCTCTTCAGTAATAAACCCAGGTCACACAGGTCATATGTAACATCATCTTACAAAAGGACTATGTCTCCATCTATTTATGTGGAATACACAAAAATTGCATAGTTCCTGATAGACACAAACCCACGCACTCAATTTATCTAATGCATTTGAGAAACTACCAAAACGATGAGCCTGTCATAAGGTCCTTAAAACAATATGATCACAGGAACATAAAAGAACAGAACAAAAACAGAATCTTACCTTGACCATAATACATGGTCAATATCAGTCCTTTCTAAGTTCTAACTCATTTAACGTGATATGCCATTTTGTCTGTGCAAGGATGTGCCGGTCATAAGGTCCTTCAGAAAAGCATGATCACAGCAACATAAAAGAATAATAAAAAGAACCACCTTACCTTGACCATAATACACACTCAACATCAGTCCTTTCAAGGTTCTAACTCATTTAACACGATACGCCTTCTTCAGTGTGAGAAAAACCACTGCAAATTTTATATTCTCAATTTTAACAACGGAAATTGAATATCTAGCAGAAGGCTTGAAAATGAAATAGATTTGTTAAACAGTAGTTGTGACCTGAATCATTAAGTGCAAATCTATTTTCTAATATTTTCAACTTCCAGAATTATAAAAGCTATTGTCTGTGAACCAAAGTGCATTACTCAAGTTTTTTTTCAGCAAGTGATTTGTATTTAGAGTTAAGAGTTTAAAATGTTGTTAAGTGGTTTGCTTTAGGGGATAGGTTATTCGAATAAAGAGTTTTAGGGTTTTTTTGCTGTTATTTTTTACCGAAATATGGTTCAAGTGAATGGACTTTATTCCAAACAAATTTGTTTAGTTTTGCTTGAGATATTCCCATTAGTTTTTTAAGCCTTTCTTGCAGATTAGGGACCTCTGCAAAAGCAATAACATCCTTCCTCTTATCAGTTGTGGAGCGTAACGTCATTACTTTGTCTCTGTTCTCGTTTTTAAATGCTAATGAAACAAACAGACACTAATAAAGAAACACCATGTCCAAGCGCTTCTCAAAGCTGGACTTCCCCAGCAGCACTTGCAAGGCGTAGACCACAAGGCGAACAGGACTTTTTCTCTTACAGCGGTGGAGTGGCCGTTTCGTTTGACGTGCGTTTGACATGCGTTTGACGTGCGTTTGACGCGCAGTGCATGTGCACGCTCCCTTGTTTTTTCCCCCACATCGCCACTCACCTAAATGGACCACCAAAACAGAGCGATGCCTCCCTCTCCTCCTGGCTCAACACCGTTTTTACAGCCCACTTTCAGAAGGATCCAAAACCAGGTCGGGGCTGGCACATGTCTCTTGCAGAACACCGTTCCAATGGGTGCAGTGGGACACCTATCTGCGGTTTATTACCCTCCCCCAAGATTTACAACAAACAAACACACATGCCAGCAGACAGATATGAACAGATGTGGGATCACTCAATGAACATGCATTATTCACTCCTTACAAAGCACAAGTAGTATAAATATTACTAAAATAAACTAATGAACCGTAATACCAAAGAAAAACTTGGCGAATTCCATTTAACACCTTATAAAGGCAGCTCCAGCAACCACCACTCAATCCTTTTCTAGAGCAGCCACTCATCTCTCATTCACATCAAAAACCTACATTTTGCAAGAAAGTGAACAACTTCACTGATCACTTTCAAGGGTTCTACGCAAAACTTAATGGCGCATTACAATTTGTGGGCCACGAGCATAATCACGTTATCAACAAGTCTTCAGCTTTTTCTCCCTTCCTCCATCAGAGCAACTTCAATCAGATTTACACTTTTGAGAAGCTCCACCAAAAGAACTGTTATGCCTATAGTTATCTGCAGTTGATCAAAAAGTGGGTGAAAAATGCTTCTTTTCAAAAGAAAAATGATTGAAAACATTCCTCTCGTACACACTCAGTTTGAGTGTGCCTTACTGTATGACACCTTAAATTAAAGAGGTGCTTGATGGGGGAATAATGACTTCTGTCACATTGGTCCCCTTAAGATTTTTGCTTGCACCTTCAGACAAAAGCTCAATTGAGCGAGGGACCGCAGAGCGAACACGCCCTGCTCATGACGTGAGTAACTGGCGCTTCTGCGATGACCGTGGCAGGATGTATAGTGGAGACCCTTCACCTAGGTCGCGCTCCCCGCACACGCTCAAAATAAAAAAACTTTCTAAATTCTCACTTTGAACAAAATTGGAAATTTATAATTACATGAAGAAAATTATTTTATTTATATGTGAGATAGAGAGAGAGCGAATATACAGATTTATATATATAAGCCAATGTTCCAATTTGTTGCATATCTTTTTCACAAGGGTGCTTGTGTTTGAATCTTTGGAGCTATTTATAGGTGTTTGAAGGCATGACAACTAATTGTTAAAGGTTATATTAAAATCTATAATTTATTCTTGTGTTTTACATATTGTGACAATTTTTTCTTACATCTTTAAGTTGATAATAATTCTTATTACCATCAGACTTCTCAGTCTAGTCAGTCTTGGATAGCCTTTATGTGTAATCATATCATTACTTTTTGTAACTTAAACACTTTAAATGTAGTTGTGCAAGTACTTGTATAACACGTTGTGTCAGTTATCATTTTACTTTTACTGTAAACTAACATATCACCTAAATTATAGTAGTGCAGGTATTTGTATAACACGTTGTGTCAGTTATCCTTTTACGTTTACTGTAAACTAACATGTCACCTAAATTATAGTAGTGACACTAAATTAGATAAAAATAAGTATCAAGGTCAACAACAAATCACAGCACAAATTCCAGCCAGCAGACTGACTTGTCATGAAGGTGTGCCGTTTCACTAAAGCTAGCTTCAGTTCAAGCGTGCAGGTCGACGATCCTGGCCACCCTATTCACAGCATAACAGGCGTCCCTTTGTAACAGAACTACTGGTGACAAACGGGTAAATATCATTAGCTTAATTTCAACGATGGTCACAGAAACTAGACAACAACCTTTTTTGATGAAATTGTGCCCACATGCAAGTGATTCTGAGCACATCACACATGCTACAATGATAAACGGCTTAAGGAGAACTCTGAGGTGGCGAACCAATGTTGCATATGCAGAGGCTTCACAAAAAGTAACCGCAAATGCGGAAGCTGAGAGAGAATCTGACTACATGTGGAGAAACCGGACTGCTCAATGAAACTACATAAGATTATTCTAACCATGCTGTTAATATCAGGTCACAGAGGCACACTGCCCTCCATTCGAGCAATAAATGTCCCCACCACTTAAGGGAGCCTCAATAGCTGGATATTTTTCCATATATTAATTCTAGCAGGATAAGAAAGAAAAAAAAAAGGTTAAAAAATGGCCCACACAATTACAGTCACGGTGATACAATGTGTAAATTATTAAGTGCAAGTGCCAATGCCCAGACCCCGGCCAATCACAGCAGAGCAATTCATTATTCAACAAGTGCTTCCAATGTTCTATTATGGCCACTGACAGACATGGAATTTCACATTTTGCTGCCAACAACGTGCACCTTTTGGTAACAATGCCATCAAAAAGAAATTATTCATTACCACCAGTGACCGGGTGGAGAAGGGAAGTGACTACAGCAAATGTGTTGTTTTTATCTTTCTACAAATGACTACGCCAGCATTGCACCTCATTAGAACTGCCATTAGATACTAAAGCAAAACAAAAAAATCCATTATCAAAGCAAGTATGGCCGTGTCACACAGCACGTATATATCATTCACATATACACATACATACAGTATCTCACAAAAATGAGTACACATCTCACATTTTTGTAAATATTTCAGTATATCTTTTCATGTGACAACACTGAAGAAATGACACTTTGCTACAATGTGAAGTAGTGCGTGCACAGCTTGTATAACAGTGTAAATTTGCTGTCCTGTCAAAATAACTCAACACAGCCATTAATGTCCAAACCGCTGGAAACAAAAGTGAGTACACCCCTTAGTGAAAATGTCCAAATTGGGCCCAATTAGCCATTTTCTCTCCCCGGTGTCATGTGACTCGTTAGTGTTACAAGGTCTCAGGTGTGAATGGGGAACAGGTGTGTTAAATTGGGTGTCATTGCTCTCACAATCCCTCATACTGGTCACTGGAAGTTCAACATGGCACCTCATGGCAAAGAACTCTCTGAGGATCTGAAAAAAAGAATTGTTCTACATAAAGATGGCCTAGGCTATAAGATTGCCAAAACCCTGAAACTGAGCTGCAGCATGGTGGCCAAGACCATACAGCGGTTTAACAGGACAGGTTCCACTCAGAACACGCCTCGCCATGGTCGACCAAAGAATTTGAGTGCATGTGCTCAGAGTCGTATCCAGAGGTTGTCTTTGGGAAATAGACGTATGAGTGCTGCCAGCATTGCTGCAGAGCTTGAAGGGGTGGGGGGTCAGCCTGTCAGTGCTCAGACCATACGCCGCACACTGCATCAAATTGGTCTGCATGGCCCCAGAAGGAAGCCTCTTGATGATGCACAAGAAAGCCCGCAAACAGTTTGCTGAAGACAAGCAGACTAAGGACATGGATTACTGGAACCATGTCC
>JAOYSI010018936.1:0-23904 GCA_025775065.1 Hiodon alosoides
TAAAGACCATGCTGGACGAGCTATGCATCCATGTTTGGCTGTTCAAGTAATCTAGTGTTATATAATTATTTGCTGAAACTATTTTCAATTTTTAAATGTTATCTTTAAATCACATCTACATAAGGAAATGAGCTAAATCTAGTGGAACTGTAACAATGGTCTAACTATGCCAGGAGATCGGGTTTCAACAAAATTGCTTCATTTTGTTGCCACAGAAATACTAAATGATAGTTGGCATTGCAGTATGATTTTGGAGTAGTTTAGTATCATAGGGGTTTCATAAAGTGAATATTGCCTATAATGGGGTAAGTTGTCTCCCTTTTTATGTATTGTACAAGCACACATGCAACATGTGGGCGACATTGGTATTGCTACTGATTTCGGCTTGGGAGAGCTAGGTCCCCCCATGGCTGGAAAGCACAATCAATCCCCGGGCTACCTTTTTGAAAAGTTTACCAAGCTTAATAGAGCTGAGAAGCTTCATCACTTCACTGATGGTTGGAGACCATTCCTGATTTATGAGTGGCCAAAGGCAGTCTACTGGTCTTGATTTCCTCATAATAATTATATAGCAAAAAAAAATTGCAAAAGCTATTTGTTTTAGATTATTCGATAGTTATAGCCATTTATGTAATTACATTAATTACACAACTATAAAGTCTATATTTCACATATATTAGTGTCCTCCGACTTTTTGGCGGGAGAAAAAGGACAAGGACAAGACATTTGGATCTTACTGTGGCTACTAACCGGAAACAAAGCATTGGCCAGATCCATATTTTTATTATAACCGACAGGGGGCGTTATTTACTCCGCAGGATTGTTTTCAACTCCAGTGCTGTTGGTGGCCGATGATTCGGTGAAATGAAAGTGGCTGGAGCTCGTAGCAGTTGGTTTAACACACCTCCGTCTCGCTGAAAACTTTTGTGGCGTTTGCCCCGCAAGAAGACTATTATTACGCGCGCTTCAGGTGTTTGGATTAATTTTCAATTTAAAAAAAAGAGAAACAATGTAACCATCGCGACCAAATGACCGCTGTAAGAAGGGTCACAAGAGTAACTTCGTAATAAGGGAACGAACTAAAATACAATGGGTAAACTCCAATCGAAACACGGTAAGGATTCAATGATTCAGTTCTAGTATTATCATTTATATTCACTTGATAATAAACGAAACAAAAAGGCATTATTTTAGATTAATCCTTCGTTAAATATTTTATTCCATGAATCACGGGGACTAGCAAGCAAACGCAGAGAAAATCCCGAAGGTGAGCACTACAAAGCTTTATCGTTTCTCATGTAAACGTATTTAAAACGTATTTACACCGTAATTATCGAAAATAATGTGCCATTTGGTTCTTTCCCCCCAGGTGACAGTTTCGTTGTGAACGCATACATCTCTCGGAGTGGAGTGGAGGAGAGCGAGGGTCATGTTGCGCACAAAATCAAAGATAGACAGGTAAAATAAAGACACGCTCCGTTTGAGTTTTGGAGCGCTGAAAAGGTTGAGCTTCTTAGATGATGAATCTTTAGCGATTGTAATGGAAAATGGACAGATCATTTTTATATATTTTAAATATGACAGTGTAAAACAGCACAAATAAGTTTAATATTTAAATATCGGATGAACATATAAGTGTGCCTTTGGATGAAGGTGTTATAAGATATGTAACGTCAGCCTAAATCGATTTGGTGGCAGTTTTTGTTAGCCTATTCTCGGTCACGTTTTTCATTTGAGCCTCGTGCCATGAAGGATTGTTTCTCCGATTTTAATGTGGTCTTTAATGTTTAATTGGTTTTTGTTTGCTTATCTTCATTTAGTTTTTTACGTTATTCTACGTTTACTATTGGGTTTTTAATCAATTAAATGAAGTTGTATTAGTCCGCGTATTTATTGGTTCCTTGTACCGTTGACTATTGTTTCCTCTGTTGGGTAGGTGTGGGGTTAAAATGACTTTTTACGCGTTGTTCTGGTTTTAAGCACACTTCCTATGCGCTTGCTCATTTTAAACTCAGTCAGGAGTCAATTTCAGAGACTTCCCTCTCAATCCCTACGTGACGGAGATTTCACAAAGTTAAATCAATTCCAAATTTAAACACCCACTAGCAATACCTTCAGATCTGCAGTGTTTCATTGGCTATATGTAAATATTTAGACTTGGATGCAATTTATTTAAAAAGTCAGTGTAATTAGTGGCCGTAATGGCATGGGATGTTGAAATAAAATGTATGTGGTCCACAGGGTTCACCCACCAGTCTACATAATAAAAAATCTGTGGTTAGACATTGCGCTGTTAACCCTGCATACATACTGTTAGATCAGAAATTATGATCCAGATTATTTTTGAGAGGCAACAAAGGATTTTCAGATGAGACAGTTTTTAGAAAAGAAAATATATATATATTTTTAAATGTATATTTAATACATCTTGTACACAAATTGATGTCGACCTGATCTCTGAGATCACTCTCTAAGCTCACGCTCTCCCAGATACAGAAAGTTACAGAAAAGAGATACTCCCGTCTCTCAGACAATGCCGACGTCTGATGATAAGACCGGGGGTTGTCTCCTGTGCACCACTGCAAAGCTTGAGTACAAGAACATAGCCTACCCAAATAGCAAGCGAAGATGCAGACCTTGGGTACAAGAACAGACATCGAGCAAAGACTAATTAGAAAGAATGTATCGGGAACTAAACTACAACTCTACAGGTTAATTTGACGTGTCAGTTAATTAGGTTTAGAAACAAGTTAAGCAAAGGAAAAGATAAAAAAAAGAACGAATGAGAAAGTAGGCCCACAGGCCCGGCCACACACATTCTCATGTGCAAGCCCCAACACACATACATCCAGAAGCAAACAATCACATCCATCAAGACTAATTAGAAGGCATTGCTATAGTTGTGTAAAATAACACTGATATAAATATCAAAAACCTGTATGGAAAATCTGAATATACAAAAATCATCAAGCTGAATTTAAAAATAATAAATGTTTGCCCACTGTTTTCAGATATCAACTAAATAATATTGATTTTAAAAAGTAGGTCCATATATGGGCTGCAAAAAATAAAACGAGCAGCCCTGTCTGTGTGCGCCTTGGCCAGCAGGAAAGGCAGCACCCTAAACTTAGGGTGTAGTGTGTGCAGTGTGTAATTTGGAAGAGCCCTGAGAAAAAGCAGATGGATGTCGCTTTTCTGTAGTCTCCCCGTGCGGCAAACTTTGTTTCTAGCGTCACCCTGGTCGTGCCAGTATCTGACGGGATGGATGTGAGGGGAGATGCATAGTCTATAGAGGGGCACGTATTAGCCCATATGGACTGACGAGTGACAGGGAGTTGGCCTCTAGGAAGATGTGTGGAGGAAGGGGTTTGGCTTACACTGGTGGGATGTGAATAATTGCTCACCTCCCTTCGGGGAGGCTCCAATGCACTGTCTCATCGCAGGCTCTGCTGTCCACACGGGCCGCCTGGGCGCTCTCCCTCAAACTTTGGGACATGTTTGGTTACGGTATTGATATTGTGGTTGGAAAGATCTGAGAAGAGGCAGTGCTATTGTGCCCTTGATAACAGCACTTATCCTGAATTACTTTAGTACTTAACTACTTCAATAAATATCTCATGTGTAAAACTGTAAATTGTGTAACTCTCTCTTGATAAGAACATCTGCCTAGCTGCTAAGTGCTGAATCCGAACAAATGATTTAGGGTGTCCAGAGCCGGGGAGACAGATTGGCGGAAAAAGCCAGGATGCACGTTTCCGTCCTTCTGCAGGTACTTGGCAGTGACTGGATCGTGGGAGGAACGGGGAGAGGAAAGGCTGAGTGGGCACGTCAGATGAAACGGAGTCCCCAGAGAATCTATCTCCCAGTACAGGAATGTACAATATAGTGTGGCTAAGAGACAGGGGGGAAACTTTTAGCCACTGCTGGCATATGTGTCATTTAAAGGACATATTAGCGAGTTGGAATGGACAGTGTTTGTGTGTGAGTGGGCATGTTGATGTATGTGTGTGTTGTCATTGCTATTGTTTAGTTGTTTTGCAGATGTTCTTGATGAGAGTGGCTTAATTATTTTACAGTTGCGGAGTATATGCTCAAACAATCCAAGAATATACCTTTCTTGAGGACATAACCATTTTGGATAAGATCAGTTGAATAAAAATTCATGTAAACCCCTATAATCCTATAGGGTCCTCCATATTTTTTCATAGAGTACGCTTGTTAAATGTTACCTGAAACTTGATTCAAGAGAATGGAAATGATTGTGGCATACTTTTTTTTTAATGCTCAGATAAACTGAAAGCAAGCCTTCTCGCTCAGTCGTTAAAGGCCCTTACTCCGAGTGCAGACTGAGCCCTGCAGAGTGGGAAAGTGAATGGTGACTCAAAGGCAACTGGGATTGGAGGAGAGTAGTCCTACTTAATTTACCCTCCCCTTGTATGGTGACCATGTATTTGAAGCAACAAGTAGAGATATATATTAGTACAGTTGGCAATTCAAAGTCTGGAACATAATGCAGAAAATTATATTCTAAAATTCTATATAACAAATGCATAAATAATAAACAACTCTGAAAAGAACAACATACATTGGAATCCACAGAATGTGTGGTATTTTAAAAACAGACACCTAAATTATTCAGTTGAACACAATGTATATGTTGCTCTTTTCTGAGTGTGTTTCATTGAAGCTTATTTTCTGAGCAAAAATAAAACATTCTGCAACCATTTTCTTTCTGTTGAATCATGTTTTTGGTTACATTTGAAAAGGGTGTAAATAGATAAGGAGGGTACTGTATTTGGGTGTGAGTGACAAGTCAGGGAAGTAGTGTAGTGTAGTCAGGAAGAACCACCCACTCTTTTCAACCCAACCATGACATCTACTAAAACTTTCTGGAAAGGGTTTATTAAGGATGCTCAACCGTAAGTTTCTGTGAATTCCACAGTATGCCATACTCAAATCAACTTGTGTTTCTGTTATCGTTTTGTGTGCGAGTACACTAATCTACTTTAATGACTAACAGTGAAGGGGAGCCTACAGTGTTAGAATGACTGCAGCCACAGAAGAACTTTATTTGTGCTTGTTGTGTTACAGCTTTGCTTCCACTCCAGGACTCTACTCCATGTCACTTTCTTGTACACGGTGTCCTGCTTAATTCCCTCTCCCACAGTCGTTGCAGCACCACAAGCATTCCCTCCCCTCAGCGTTGTGGCATGGGGATTCTGGTTTAAGTTATGTAGTGTTTGAAAGATCCAAGTGAATGCTTTCCCAACTCCCATTTGTTTCTGCTTTGTTTTTGGGTTGTGTTTAGCCTGGGGGGGATTGGTATCTGAACCCGGGCCAATGTGTTCCGTCTGCCGCAACCCTTCCAGAAATGCTTGTAAATCAGGATAATGCTGGGATAAATGGGTCGTTAGGGTGGACATTTAACAAGAAAAGATTAATCACAGCCGGAGGAATGGGCTCTGTTGTGTGGCGCTGATAGAATCTTTGGGCATGGAGGGGCTGGGATCTGCTTTAGACCCGTGAGATTCCTGCGGTGAAACAATGTGAACTTTCACCTCCACTGAAGCTGAAGGCAGTGCACACATCTTACACATCACACAAAGGCTCAGAACCAGACACTGCTGGCATCATACACATCACACAAGGACTCAGAACCAAACACTGCTCACATCATACACATCACACAAAGGCTCGGAACCAAACACTGCTCGCATCATACACATCACACAAAGGCTCGGAACCAAACACTGCTCGCATCATACACATCACACAAAGGCTCGGAACAAAACACTGCTCACATCTTACACATCACACAAGGACTCAGAACCAAACACTGCTTACATCTTACACATCACACAAAGGCTCGGAACAAAACACTGCTCACATCTTACACATCACACAAAGGCTCGGAACCAAAGACTGCTAACATCATACTCATGTAATCTTACATGCAGTAATTTTACACATTACAGTGTGTTAATCACGGAGGTGGCTACGCACTTATGGAGCAAACACTTGATTGCTTTCTTCTCCTTCTGGGAGATGAAATAGAGCTCAGATGACATAAGCTCAAGATAAGCTTAAATATATCTGCTTTAAGTCTGTTTAATGAGGTAATCTACTTAATCATAATAAAGTGCAGCTGTGATAAAGAAATATGATGGAGTATCTGCGAATTTGTATATACCCCAGAGCATTTATAATAAATAACACTACATTACATTTCAGTAGGGATGGGGACGGCCTACCTTTAAATAAAATAAAATAAAAGATCAAACATATTTTAAAGTAGAGTTTGGCAGCCAGCACCTTTAACAGCTGGAAGAGAGCGATCTGACTGCACGGTACGTGGAAATCTCTAAATACTGTTTGAACTGTGGCTTTTTCCTCCCAATACTTCAAATGAAAAAGTGTTAGGCCATAACCCACAGGTTCCAGATAAAACATGCCCTGTTCTCTTTCAGCAAAGTGGCTTACAAGGATGAGTGAAACAGAGATTGTATACTCTTCATGAGCAAACCCAGGACCTGTGTTGAAGGCAACGTGATACGCTAATGTAATTGCATGTAAGGCTTTCTGTGAAAAGATCCAATACATTGCAATACACAGAGCCACATTTAAACAATAAAGACTTTTGATGGTTTAATTCTGTGCCGCTCTCATTTAATGTTATATTTTAAGTGACTTTCTAAGGCTTCTGTGAACATGCTTTTAGATATTTGGGAACTGTCAGTCTCCAGCAACCTTCTTTGGAAATCTGATAGCTCAGAGGTGTGATTAAAAAAGAAAAACAATTCTTGATCTTTGAGTTACACAAAACAGCAAATTGTTTTCAGACTGCTTTTGGGAAATGGTTCCATGGACCTTGTACGAGGTGGTGGTAGATTTATTTCCTTAATGGGGAACTGTTGCCAGTCTACTTACCATAGCATGAACTTTTCTTCTAAAGATCAGTAGAATCAGTTTAAAGGATGTAGAACCACAACCATTATTTTGGCTTCTGAATTGGTTCTGAACTGTAGTGCATTTCTGCAAGCTGGAATCTCTGAATCCCTCTCATCTTCCTTCAGAACAGGCTGCCAGACTTCAGAAGCCAGCTGTTCTCCGTGGCCTCGTTGATATCTCAGTGCTGGCCATGACGGCGACAAGCCTATCTTCTGCCTGGTCTTAGACCTTCCAGCGTTGGCTGCACAATTGCACCAGAGCCTGCGGCTGTTCTGTTTGCAGGGCCCACACCCATCAGTCAGCACTCGATGGAGGGTGGGGGAGAGTTAGCCACCACTGCAAGTCAGGGGTCAAAGGCAAATGATCGGTTCTGTACACTGTGACCTGGGGGGGGGGGGTTACAGTTCAAAGAAATACGAGTTATTGCTGTTTTGTTTTGTATCCGTATAACAACTGAGATGTTAGCAACCCTCTTGTATTGTAGAGGAGAATGTTGAGTTTGCATGCAGGTTTGGGTAAGGAACAGGGCCCACTGGAAAGGAGTGTGAGAAGGAGGAGGAGGAGTGATGGTGAGAGCAGGGCCGGGGAAGGAGAAGTGAGGAATCCTAGATTGCATCTCCTTAGGGAGGTTCAGAATAGTCCAGCTGCTTGGCTCTGACTTCACAACACGGAGAGGTGACTTATTAGAGAGGGGGAGAGAGGGAGAGATGGAGGGAGAGAATTGAAGAGGAGTAGGAGGATCAGCTCCTGGCTGACAGGAGTGGGGATGATAAGTGGGAGGATGGGTGATTCTGGGAGTACAGAATATCAGGAAAAAAGGCTGTTCAATCACTGTAACATGAACATTCATAATGAAGGTTTCTGTTCAGTCCTTTCCAAAAGGTTTGAGTTTTTACAATACACCTAATGAATGTACCATTAGCATTAAACAGCGTTTACTGACTTCCTGAGGACACTTCTTCTAAGAGCCACATTCCCCTTACAGAGCATTAAAACACACTAATGCTCGAGTACTCCACAAATACAGTCAGCTGTATTTTTTTATTGTTTAATGCAAACATTTCAGTAATTTCAGTTTTATTCATTTATTTAAGTACTATTTGGAGAGCTGCATGCCCCCTAACCTTACTCTACAATACCTGGGGTCAGAGTCACCTCAAAGCTGTACTAGTTGCAACTCCGGTCAAACATAGCAGTGAGGCTAAGTATCCATCATCCCCCCAGACCTAGGGTTAGATGTTATCCCTTTGCCTTATCGCATTACATTTAATTATAATCCTTATAATAGTCTCTTGGCATGCAGCACAGAAGCAGACAATTGTGCAGCTGCTTCAGGTTCAGTGTTTTTTCTATCCATTTGACGCTGGATGTTTCCATTTGCCTGTAAAGCGTGCAACTCCCAGACATTCTGTTTGCAACCTAGCGCTCCAACCGCTTTGACTTTGTTTGTGTGCGGATGCATAGGTGGGCCTCGTGCCACTTCCAAGTTTCTGGTCAGGCCGCAGACGCACATGTCCTCAATAACTCTGTTGCGCTTGCCTCCGTTTCCTGTGTGGGGACTGAAACAGGCCATGCTAGTGCGCTCTCTGCCCGACCCAGAGTCTACCTCAGGTGTGAAATGTTAGGGAATGGTTGTTGAGTCAATGTTGCTAACAGCCCTCCTCTGGTCAGAGGCACAAGACTTACTTCTGGGATCAACTGTCAGTCTCCTGGGACAGCTGGCTGTGACTGGGAAAAGACTCACCTCAGGTGTTCAGACCTTAACTGAGCTCAAACCCCCTGTCAGTTATCTTTCCTGTTAACTTTATGTTAACTGTTAAAAAAGTAACTTTTACGGTGCATGTATTTTTTCTAAAACATAGTGGTGTTTGCAGTTAGTCTAACTTTCAAAGGCCCTGTGGTGGCCACTGCGCGTATGTGTGTGTGTTAATAGGTGTGTATAAGCGTTAATGTTGGGCTGCATTAAGAGTTTTGATGAAACTGGCTCCACAAGGAAAGAAAGTTAAGTGCCTTCATCTCTGAGCAAAAAGCCTGTGGCTGGCAGCCAAAACAGCGGGGTCTTTCAGCACAGCCGCGCCACACATCTGCTTCTGGTTTGTACCACCGAGGGGGGAGGGGGCTGCGGCGTAGCTCAGGAGAGGGGGCCGTGCAGACACTTTGAAATGTGACCCTGAGTGTACATGCATGCGAGAGTCTGCGTGTGATCGAGTGAAGTTTGCTGGAGTGCTATGTCAGTATTAGCCTAGGCACAGATGCATGCATCTTTGTATTAACTTAGGCACAGATGCGTACTTGTCTGTATTAGCCCAGGCACAGATGCATGTGTGTCTGTATTAGCCTAGGCGCAGAGGCGTGCTTGTCTGTATTACCCCAGGCACAGATGCATGCATCTTTGTATTAACTTAGGCGCAGATGCGTGCTTGTCTGTATTAGCCCAGACACAGATGCATGCATCTTTGTATTAACTTAGGCACAGATGCGTACTTGTCTGTATTAGCCTAGGCACATGTGCTTGCGTTTGTGCGTGCGTGCCTGTCTGTATTAGCCTAGGCACATATGCGTGCGTATCTGGTCTGTGTATTTGGTGGGTGGATGTGGATTTATTTTGTCAGGGGACATTCACACTGGATTTGACTCTTTGAAGCCCCTGGCTCACGGCCAGGGAAGGCATGTTCAGTGTACTGTTTGGGATGATTTGGGATGGGTTTGGTGGGTCATAAGCTGGCTAAATCGGGATTACAACCATTTCTAAAAGCTGCAGTAACTGCCTCAATAACTTTCCAAATGCAAAAGTTAAATTTCAGTATATTTTTGCTCTTTTTTTCAGTCAAGCCAGCAATGTTATTTCAGAGCCCCTATACACTAAACTTACACTCTAACCCTAACCCTACGCAATAAACTCACACCCTAACCCTAACCTTACACACTAAACTCACACCCTAACCCTAACCTTACACACTAAACTCATACCCTAACCCTAAAGCTACGCACTGAACTCACGTCCTAACCCCATCCTTGCACTCTAAACTCACACCCTTAACCTAACCATACAAACTAAACTGACAATCTAACCTTAATGCTAAACACTAAACTCACATCTCGATACTGCCTTACTGTAATTTTACAGTTGCTGTAAATTTGAAAGCTTCACAATCTTTTTAAAAATTCTTAAGCCCCCAGCTTGCTGTAGAGTTATACGGCATGAAAGTATTTTAGGATCCCTCAGATGGAAGTGCGCTTTCAAGTCTAATCACTCACTTGCCTTGTAAAATTGAAGGCATATACCTGAAAGGTTTGAGCTCCTGTGGCGAGTACCCAGGATGAAAAGGCTGTCGGGGACACGGTGTGTAATATCTGGGTTTCCTGGAATCGTGCGTCACATGTATTTTAATCAATTTGAGTATATTAGCATTTAAAATTGTAATTTAAAAATCCGGCTAATTTTTTTGTTTGATCTGTGTGTGCAGTATTACTTAAAAGATACTCAGAAGACTGAAACGCAGAGTTCTGTTTGTCATATAATAATAAATATTAATGCAATGACACTGTTGAGACATTATATTGTGTTAAGATGTGGAATATCAAGGGAACTGTAAAACCATCCAGTGCAGACATTTTTACACCATTAGAGCCCCTCAAACAACTGTTGTTCTCAGTAAGATAACGGACGTTATTAGCTCTTCCCAGCATGATTAAATTAAAACACTGTGGGGAGACCCTGGGAGGGTTAACACCATCCCTTATTGCAGGAGGAACGAAAATAGCTGGACTTGGAGCCCGGGGCTCGGCGCAGACATTTTTGGCAGGGTCTCCTGGATCTGTCTTTGCCTTTGAAGACGCGTTATGTCCGGCCAAGTCAAACACAGGGAAGCTCAAAGGTCGTTACATTTGAGCGTGTTAGATGTGTTTTCTCATAAACCCCCGGCCCCCATCCAGAGAGCCCTAATTCTCTTTCAGACCGACTTCAGGAACATTCAAGGCAATTCCTGATGCGCTCCCGGGGAGCCCTGATGGTAAAGGCGCTCACCCCTGTGATCTGGATTTCCCAGCTCTTGAGTGGGCTATTCAGCCTGCTGAGTGTGAAATGATGGAGGGTGGCTCGAAAGTTGATTGGATCAGAAAGGACCAATCATACTTCGTTACTGCCCCAAGAGTGTTGGCAGGATTCGTAGTGATGAACGTAATTACAGTCGGATATTCCAAATTGGGTATAAAATTTAAAATAATTGGGTTTTCCAATTCTTTTTTTTTTTTTTTTAACGATTCCTGATATTCTTTGCAGCAGGTATTGTTGGTAATTGCTGTCCTTTATCTAGGCCACTGCATTTAAAAATCTGTCATTGAAAATTCTCGATATTAGGTATAGAGACGTACACCCACAGCTCTGAACTGGGCCGAGTGCTGGAAGCCCCAGAACTGCATCCCCTCCTGGTGCCGGCTCTTTCGCTGATGTATGTGGTATGTGTATGTATCGGGTGCTGAAGGCATCTGTTATTAATCTACTGCTCTCCTGCTGATTCCAAGCATGTATCAGATTTTCCCATGAACTAACCACTTGCAAAAACACGAGGAATACAGCCACCATGTTTGTCATCAGAGACTCTCTGCCAGGTGCCATTGGCTGAACTAGAGTCGGTGGCACCTGTGTCACCACTGGCGGTGGAGGGAAGAATTCAGAAACATAGTTGAAAGTTGTGATCCACGGCACACAGCAATGAAATAGAGATTTTTGAGTGGAACTCTCCTTGAAACATCAGTGCGGGTTAGCTGGCCTTAGTGCTGGTCTGGTCTGAACCGCACTTGTCAGTACTCATTTATTTTAAATAACATTGTAGGGAAACAGATTTCAAACATGTACATTTACATTTCCTCTCTCCCTCAACACTTTTTCTGTGAACTGAAGCCATTCAGAAAAGCCATTTCAATTCATGCAGTATGTATGGCCAGTACGACTGAGTACCTGTGTATGCTCATGCGTTTATCTCTTAACGTTCACGGTAACGGCTTCATTTAGAGAATGAAATATTTTCAGAATTTTTCATGTCGCTTTGTAAATACTTCACTACAGTAATGGATCATTTTAAGTCAGTCTGGTGCTTTACAGGGAAAAATATTATTTTTTTAATAAAAATATGAATTGATATGCAGGAGAAATCATAGCAGGATGATATCAGGGGGAAAAAGCCAAATGATAATCAAGCATAAAAGAATCCCAGAAAAGATCCTGGACAAATTGCAGCATTAGAAATCAACTACCATAACATGGAACTGTAATGATATGCTCATACTTTGCCGATTTTATCAATAAGACCGGTAAAAGGAATGGTTTTAAATTGATCAATTACAAATCTATCATTTTGAATTTAGTCTAGTCTTATCACCCAAATGTTTTGGTGTTTGCCAATTGGTGTTCCTATAAGGATGTTGGTGCAAGCCATCCTCTTGGATAGCATTATGGTGGTCTCAGTAGTAGGACTCAAAACTCAAAATGCCCTTGTTATGAATTTCACTACTTTTGGGGTAAAAAAACATGGGGCCAAGATCAGAACCCTGTGAGACACCAGTTTTAGTAGAATTAATCACAAAAGACAATTTGCTTGCACATGCATTTTTAAGCATAGTTTTTAAAGTGACTTGTAGGCCTCAAATTGTTGACACGGCAATGCGGCAAATGTGCATATGTGTAACGCGATAAGAATTGTGTTTTTGGGTTGTACCTGTTGTGTAACTGCTGTGTTAGTTCTCTGTTTATGATGTGTTGGTGCTGTGTTCTTGGCCATTTCTTTTCTGCCCCTTTTCAAACATATTGTGTATATTTAGAAAGAGACATCTGGAAACAACTTTTATATGTTTTACAAGAAGTGAAGGTTTAAAATCAGTCTAAGTCTTTAATAAGAGGCCTTATTACATCTGATTTGGCAAACTTAAAATGTCTGTTCAATCCTTGAAATCAAGCCTTTTTGGATTTAGTACTTTAAAAAATGCAGTATTATTTTAGATAACACTTCCCTTTGAACTGTTGAAGTTAATGGCAGGATCAGATAACAAACAAAAAGTTTATTGGTACAGTTTCTCCCAGCATGGTATACTGCTTTAAATTTTTTGCTGTATTTCTGCAGTACCAAATTAGCTATTGCATATGTCTTCTTTGTATGGGCTGCATGCACTTTTGTTTAAGGCGTGACCACATGTTGTTGGGAAATATAACATGGTTTGAAAATGGTGTGTATTCTTGTAGTTTGGACAATTTTATCCTGAAATTTAGGGTCATTGGTTTACATTTTTTTGATTGTGATGTTAAACATAGCTAAATTTGAAGAATTCAGGTGTATAAATAAAAGGAAAAATATATTTTATTAAATACATTTGTATATATGCATGTTGTTCTTTGAGGAGAGGGAGCTGTCACTTTGGTGTTCTGGTGTTTAAGCTGTGACATAAAACTCTCCTACTGTGACCACACTTATGATTTTATGGTAACTAGTCACTTTAAACTGTCTCTGATTTGAAACATAAATATAACAACAATAACAACAATATCAACACTATGTTGAATAATGGATGTCAGTGTCCAAAACTAGATATACACTGCTGTGCTAGTGTTTTTTTCTTTTTTATGAAACTTAAACTTTGTTAAATCTAAATAAACACAAAATAAAAATAATATTGTATTATAATAACCTGTTATAATTAACCTGTGATTGATACAATTGGTACGAGCATGTCCACTCGAGGCCATTGTGTATTTTGACGTCTTTCTCTTTTTTTGCAAATAAGACTTAAAGTGCAGAATTTTAGTTAATAGTTTACGCACTTCCATGTATTGTAACTCACAAGATATTTGCAACGTACTGTGAGTGATAGATTTCATTTGGAACTGTCCTGCCTCAGTTCATTCAGATCTTGCTTCTGTTTTAGCCTGTGTCTTTTTTGTTTTTTAGCCTGTGTTCTGTCAGTATAGTTATTGGAGACATCTTTGAGGGAAAATAAACGGGGGCAGTTTTTTTTTTTTCGGTTTTGGTTGTGAGGATACTTCACATGCATTACTGAGTGGGGGATTAGTAAAGGGGTTGTGGAAAAAAGGAATCCCCTCTAGTTGTCATTCTGAGCTCTGGGCATTGTTGGCAGCGAGTTGTGTTCTCATCCGAACGGCTCCAGTTAGTACGATACAAAGGCCGAGGGTTCTACCTGGGGTCTCGACCTAATGTCTAGGTGACAGACAGTGGAAGTGCTTCGTTAAATTGAGTTTTAGGATCTGTTTAGTGCCACTGCGTCTCTGTCTCACCACTTCGGCCTGTGTCAATCACCGGAAATGTCTCCACCCAAGTTATCGTCCTCAAAGGAGAAAATGAGAAAGAGGGGATGATACTATAGCGTCACTGTTAAGAACACCATACAATTGTAGAATAGCTGAGGTATTAGAGCAGTGGGCGTGGTTACGTTTACAAATGGGTAGATCAAGTAAAGGAAATACAATTGAGATTATTTTGTTTCTTTGGCTAATACTCCTCTCCAGAGCAACTCATAATTTTACACTTCATCAATTCTCTGAGGCAGTTCAGAATCTTTTCCTTATCCCAGGACAACAAGCAGAGACTTGAATCAGCAACCTTTACGGTTATGATATCTTTACTACTGACACGCTGAGTAATACATGTATAGATTACCCCATGCCATCGATTAGCTCTTAAAGATGCAGTGATTCATAAAGGTGAGAAAGGGCAGGATATATAGAGAATAAGATTAAATGTATTTGTGTGGACTGGGGGAGTAGGCACATCTGTAGGTGGTGCAGCCTGTCACATCTGAAAGTTGTTAGCCGTCGACACAGACTGGCGGCTTCAAACGCAGGGCTGCTGCACCTCCTCCACAATTCCTCCTCAAATTCCTCACAGATGGGGACCAGCACAAACTCTGCCTTTGTTGACTAAATCTACACCCCTTCTCCCTCAAAAGCCAGGTCTCACCAGATGTGGTTCCACCAACACACGCTAACAAACAAACTCACAGTAACACATACACACAGGCCCACATAGTCAGTCACACATGCATAGACGTGCTGACACTCTCACACTCACACATGCTCATAGTCACACTCACAGACATTCAAACTCAGTCACACACACACATATATACACATGCTCACAGTCACACACAGACATGGTCGCAGTCACACTTACACATATACAAACTCAGTCACAACCACACACACATACATACACATGCTCAGTCACGCATATACATATTCACAGAAACGCACACACAAACTCACAGTGCAGGTCTTACTAGTTCTTCCAATGATGACATCATGTTTTTGTTGGCCACCCCTGCGATGAACAGACTCAGGACAGGGGTGTCGAATCATCCACCAAAACAGAGACAGGGCCATAGTATGCAGTGTTTCCCCTCTTGTGTGCAGTATCGGGTGTCATTTGTAATTGAAGGCTTTTTAATGACCCCAACCTGGGCCTACTCTGCACCTCAGATCACTGTTTTGAAGTCTAGTTATGCCATCCATCTTTTGTGTCAACATCCTTCAGCTGGCTTCACAATGGGTGTTCTGGTGAGGTTTGGTGGGGGGGCACGGGGGCCCTCATCGGGGCTGAAAGAGTCTACTGTTTTCCCTGAAAGAAGTCCCCTTTTCTCTTGTTTCTCTGCGTTGGCTCCTGTACTTCAAAGGCTAAGCCGAACCAGTGGCCAGTGATTAAAAGGCCTTTTATTGGGGTAGCATATTTACCCCGAGGGTAATTAAAAATAAACAACAGGGGTATTGAGTGGCCCAGTCCTGCTACTGCCGGTGCTTTAGGGAAATCTCTAATATCCACCCGTCCCATATAGTCAAGGGTTTCTGCTAAGAAGCAAGCAGATGGTTTATTTCTCTATATAGTTTTTCAGGGATTTTTCTGTTTGGGCCACAATTAATTTGTGATGTTCCCTGTGGGAAAGCAAGTATCGTAAATTGATTGAATGCCACAGCAAGTTCGCTAAACAGTTAATGGACGGGAACCTGGTTTTGACCCATTATCATTATTATTTTATTTTTATCATCTGCACTGTGCAAGCTGCCCACCTGAACCAACTCAATTCACCACACAAATATTTGCGTGCGCTACAAGTATTGTTTTTTAAATAGGTTGGACTTTGTTGTTAAGCTGTTAAAAAACAGCCACTAGGGGATGCTCTGGCATCCATGCTGATCTGGCTTCAGGTGTCATATGCCTGAAGATGGCCCAGGCCACACATGTTCTCTCTGCTCCTAATGCTGTATGTTTCCCTGACTGACATGGTGTGGTGGTTCACGCTTCATTAGCCATTTAATATGTTGTATTCCTGACCAAGTTCCTTCTTTATATCTGGCAACCATGTGGAACTGCTGTAAGTGAGCTGCAGGATCCACAGAAAACAGAAAACCGTCTGTATGACCGTCTGTATGAATCCCTGTATGAGACTCTGGCTGTGTGGCATTTATTAGCACAGAATGGGCCATGTGTTTTTATCTCCACATCAGTAAAGATTCATGCTTATTCATGAACCTATTGATAACATTTATGTATCCTGGAGAGACTGGGGATTGTAAAGGAACTACTAGAATTTATGTAGTGGCCAGAACAGAGGACGTCTGGCCAAATAACCAACTGTCACCAGGCTGGTGCTGATGCGGTGCGCTGCGTCTCTTGGGGTAAGAATAGAAGAGAAAGGGGAAGGGAAAGATGGGAAAGTAAGGACAGTAAGCAGCTAGAAAGAGGGGATGCTTTCACACCTGGGACATTTTCAGGCATGTTGCGCATTGACGCCAGCCCCGGCCACACTGCAAACCGCAGTGACTCAGAGCAGACAGTGCATCTCCAAACCTGTCCGTGGAGGGCATGCCTGGTGCAGGTGGGGAGGGAGCCTGTCAGCGGAGATGGAGAGCCGCTGACTGATGGAGCGGCATACAGAGTCCACCAGATGGCTTTTGGGGTGGTGCCCGGACGACAGCTTTTAGACACGTGCCAAGAGACCTCGGCACTGTGCTCAGGCATCTCTGCCACACCTTTGCCCGTTTGGGATGAGACTGCCTTGGCAGGTAGATAAAACACTACTTCTTGTTTATCTACTTAAACTATTTCTCCCCTTTGATGAATGTGCTTGAGACGGGTTTTTTTTTGGTATTCGTTTAGCTTTTTTCCTGTATTTTAGCGTGGAGTGTGTAGGGTGTATGTGTGAAGGGTGCATGTGAGTCTGTGGAAGACCGGTGGTTTAGGGAGAGTGGGCTTTTTAGGGTGTATGTGGGAAGGGTGCCTGTGAGTCTGTGAAAGACCGATGGTGTAGGGAGCGTGGGGTGTGTAGGGTGTTTGTTTGAAGGGTGCATGTGAGTCTGTGGAAGACCGGTGGTGTAGGGAGCGTGGGGTGTGTAGGGTGTATGTGTAAAGGGTGCATGTGAGTCTGTTGAAGACTGGTGGCGTAAATTATTCTTTTTGAGATTTTAAATTGATGTGTGGGTTTTGGTCATATCAAAATTGCCATAAATGTAATTTTTCTATGAAGACATAGTGGAATCTTGGCAGGAAGGAAGAACAGACTGTCAGTGAAAAGAGAAACTAGGGATTTTTTTACCCCTGAATTCACTCCGTTGGTGACAGGACTCAAATTTCGATGCTTTATCCAGGGCCCCAGAAACTGATAACCCGGCTCTGTGCTGATTCACTGGGTCCTTTTAAAGTCCTCTAGGTCTGCATCGGCCTTGCCTTTTGTTCAGAGGGTCAAAGTGTGTATGTATTTCATATCCTGAATGGTATCCGCTGTTCGTATAAGATCCGCATTATTATGTTGCACAGAAAAGTATATTAAACTGCTGAAGATGGAAGAATTTTTAAATTTCAATTTTATTACAGGACCCTGTTATAAAAGTTGGACGATGCAAACACTTGAATAATTAAAGGGGTAAAAATATATTGCTGCGCTGCATTTCCACAGGCAATCACAGCTCATTAAGGAAACAGTTTCTCCAACTCCTGCATTTTTCTTTGTAGTTTACTCTTCCAAAATATTTCCAAAATCAAAACCACACACATACACAAACGTTTTCCATTTGGAAAACTTGAGAGTGTATTCATGGGATAAGTTGAGATGATGGGTTGTAAGCCAATCAGGCGAGAACGACGTTGGATCTCTGGGCCTTAATCAGGCGGGCTTGGCCAAGGCTGTGTTCCTCTAGGCCAGAAGAATTGATCAGCCAGTGGAAGAGGTGCCTGCTTCTCTGCCATCAACAAGGAAACAATTGGAGACCCGAAGCTGTTTTCTGGAAAATAACCAATGAGAGCCCCCAACTCAACCACAACGGAACCTCCCTCTTCCTCCCTCGCCTCTAACCTTCCAGAAATTTCACATCTGGTTTTGTGTGCAAGGCCAGGTCTCCTCTGGAATTAGGGGCTTTTGTTACCATGTGGTTCCTCTCCTCCTCCAGTTACTTTCAGCCTGTAAAGTATTGGATTTATAAATATAACCCAAAGCTTTATATATGTGTGTGTGTGTGTAAAGCATTATATATAGGTATTGCCCCTCTCTTAAAGCCACCAGCCTCCTTTTTTGTTTTTAAATCTTCAGTATTAATGGGGATGCTGAGGTTGTGTGAGAGATACTGTGCCTCGCTTGCGTCCTGCACCATCCGTCCCTCAAGGAAGAGAGGGTAACTAACTGCAAAAGCTTTGATTAGCTGCCCTTGCTCTTGTGCAACAAAACAGGCTAATAAAAAAAGCAGAAGCAAATAAAAACAGTTGTTAACCATAATGAAACAAAATTTCCACAAAGTTAATGAAGGTTGACTCCTGCTAAGAAGATTTCATCATTTCCAGTAATGGAAATAGAATTAGAGAAGCAGAATGCTTAGAGTAAAGCAAGGCGATCTTGTATGCAAGGATTAAATTTAATATTAAAAAGATAAATAACAAAGAATATTTTTTAAAAATTAATTAAATCTGCAACACCTTTTTGGTGGTTGGTAAAGTTATTTTCTATCTTAAGAAAAATTATGAAAAGCATTGATAACAAGTATTGTAATGTTGCAAAAACCTCCAGCTAAAGTATAGACTCAGATCACCCAGTTCTCTGTTGTAAAGGGTGGTGTCCGCCATTGTTCCTCGTGGGATCAACCCCCATCGAACATCCCGCGTTGGGTCGATAAGCTGCCCCGACGAAGTGTCGAGTGACAGGAAGTGAGGGAGAACAAAGGTGTGCAGTGTTCTCCAGACATGGGGGGGGCGGGGGGCTAATGTCACCCGGCTTCCCCCAGTAACCCTACCCAACATGAAAGGCAAGCCGCAGGCAAAAAGTAGGGGAGGCTTGGAAGTGATGTTGCGTAAAGCGGCCCACGCTGTCAACATCAGCTTTTGTTCTGCGCTGATTCAGAGAGCTTCAGTTCTTGAGTGTTTGTTCAGTGACATATCAGGATATATCAAATGATCTCCTTCAAACTTCTTTGCACTATGATATTTTTATTACTGACTTGTTTCTGCGAATGTGGAAGAGGTTTTTATAGAGTGCGTGTCTCACGGCCCTAACAGAGTTAACGTTCTGTCTGCGTCCACCTTTGGACACCATATTTCTTTCATAACTGATAAGGCCTGTAGGTTATGCTGCTTCCAGACATTTTTGAGATGAGGGGCTTGTGGTTTCTACCGTTGGCCTTGCCAGGTTCACAGCGGGGTGACGTAATGGGAACATGCCTCGAGCGCAAGGGACTGCGTCTCATAGCTAAACACATGAACGTGGCCTCAGGTCAACGATGTAGGCCACAGCAGCTCGCTGATTACGCGAGGCCCTTGAAGGATCATCGCTCACAGATCACCTGGTTTTTGTCCATTAATGGGATGTTGCCCTGTGATGTTGTTTTGCTGCCAGGGCTGTAGGGCATGATTGGGCACCGTTGGTGTAGGCTTCTGCTTACCTTTTTAATGATGTTGCTTTCAGATTTGTCCTCTTCATTATCAAGCATTACTGGGATAGGGTCTTTAATACTCACATCCCTACGTAAGGCAGGAGGATCTCTCCATGCAGGCCCACCTCCCCTTTTTTGGGGTGTCTTATTTGAGAGCTTACTCACGGGCCCTAAGCAGTAGTGTACATAATTTATGCCAGAAGTCCTGTCTGCTTGCACTGAAGCCTACAAGGGGCTTTTGTTTAACTCTGGTTTTAACCTCTAATGCACATAATTTTGCACTGACGTATGATTATTTTGTATTTATTATCATTGGTAGTATTCTAGCTGTAATAATTATTATTATATCTCAAGAAAGATGCAGACAAGGAATCTGAGCAGCCTTGCTTCTTTATTTATTCTCAGCCATTCACAGAATTGCCGTTAAAGCAAGGACAGAACATTACAATTGCAACACGCAGTCGTGCAGACATAACTTTTTCTCTCCCCTCCTAGAAACCTGTGTCTATAAAAGAAATCAGATCTCTGGGCTGGTAAAACTGAGGAAAAAATGTTTAGCAATTGAACTCAGTGACAAAGTCCTTGAACATTTGTGGTAGTGACCGATGCAAGCTGGCCGTGAAGGAAGCTGCTCCTGTATTGATGGATCTGCAGTTGTAATGGCAGCATGGTGCTGATATGTCCACCCCTTCAGCAGAAATACCAGGATAGATGGGAGTATCTGAACCCATTGCTGGTGGTGAGGGACACATTTCGAAGATGGCTGGCATGCCACCTAGAACCTTTCCTGCTTGCTGACTAGGTGGCTGGCCCAATCAGACTGGAAACCTAAATTGGTGAAGACCAGAAAGAGCTGAGCTTGATGTGGCAATGGGGTTGTCGAACCCTGACAAAATCAGTTTTGGTTATTTTTGGCACCTTGACCCTCTATTCAGGTGGCACAAACTGGGGGTTTGTAGTCAGTGGGGATAGCCAGGGGCAGTCTCCAGAGAACAAAAAATGGACAAAAAAATTCTATGACCGACCTGGCAATGACAATACCCACAGAGGCTACCTCAGGCTATTTTGAGTGGAGGTCATAGGTTCATAATATGAAAGCGTTGATGATGTGGATCATGTAACTCTCCACAAATATCCAGCTGCAGGTGCTCCCAAGGCTTAGCAGGCCAGTCAAGGTGCTGTAGGGGAGGACCTGTCCCTGTCAGTACCAGGCCACCACACTGAGTCTCGACACCATTGTTTAATTCTGACTATTCCCAGATTACCTTCATGTGCCGTAGCAAGTATGCAAGATCGGGGGGCATCTTGGGTGAGAGTGCAGAGTCCCCAGGCCGCACATTAGTCACTCTTGCAGCTGAGCACAAAAAAATGGCCACCTCTGCCACCTTAGAAGGTCAGCAATGCCTGATTAAAGTGCGGAGCTGGGAAAGGATTGGGTCCTGTTCTGAAGCCTGCTGGAGCTCTTTGAGGGAGATGGTGGCTTGGAGTGGTATGTGGAGCTGCTGAGCCAGGTCAGGCACACCAGCATCAGAAGAGGGAGTCATGTATTTGGAAGGGATGGAGCCAGACAACAGATCTGCCACCACATTGTCAGGCTCTGGAGTTAACTGGTGCTGGAAATTACTGCTGGAGATCTGACCAGCGATGTAGGCAGTGGTTTGTAGTTCGTTCCGTGGTCCGACATTGACAGCAGGGCAGTTGGGGCCTGGTGATCTGTCCAGAGTGTGAACTGCTTGCCGTAAACATACATACGTAAACAAACATACAGAAGCCAGAACCTCACTCTCACCGACTGAGTATTTCTGCTTTTTTGAGGGACCAAGGAGCAAAAGGAGATTGACTTTGCTACACCATTTTGCTCCTGGGATACCACAGCCCCTAAAGAGCAGGGTTGAGGCATTGCAGGTGACGAGGATGGGGCTGGTGGGGTCAAAGTGTGCCAACACAGGAGGGGAAGTAAGTTGGGCTTTCAGCAGTTGGAAAGCTTCTGAGCAACCTGGCGTCCAGGCCCAGACTACTTCCTATTTAAGAAGTTGCCACAGCGGAGGCGGAATAGTGGGGCAGGAAACACAGATAATGTTCTGTCATGCTGAGAAAAGATGTAACCTGGGTGGGAGTGGTGGGCTATGGAATGCGCTGGACTGAATCCGTTATAGAGCGTAGTGGGGAAAGGCCATATGCAGACAGGCGGAACCCCATAAATTCCATTTCAGGCACCGAGAACACATATTTCTCATCATTAAGAGTGAGATGATTTTTGGCTAGTGCTGTAAACACACTGTGGAGGCACTCATAATGATAGGAGGCTGTGGGCCTGTGCAACACGATGTCATCCAGATAAATGACCACACCGGGGATTCCTGAGATGATGGAGGACATTATTTTCTGGAAGCAGCTAGCGGCGAAGCTAAAGCCAAAGGGCCTCCTGGTGTGCCCCAGCATGAATGCCCCAGCAAGTGTGATGAATTTCATGAGGGAACAGTTGCTGGGGTGGACGATAACTTGTAGGTAACCCAGGCGGAGGTCCGACTTCTATAGAACTGGGCAGTAAGTTCTTGAGAAGTGGGGAGTGGATACTTGTCAGGAATGACAGCTTTGTTGCCAGCCACACAGACACAGAGACCCTTGGTTTTCATTTTTGGCGATTACCAGGTTGGAGATACACAGGGCTGTGTTGACTGACTCACATGATGAATAGTGGTCTGCTGTGACCTAGGAGACTGTGGCTGTGAGGCTGCAGGGATAGCAGGAACTAAGTGATAAACTCTTGAAAAGTGGTTTGCCACAGCCTCGGCACGTTTTCCCACGTGCAGGGCAGTTCTGTGCTCTTATAACATGGGAGGTAAATCCACAATTTCCGCAATGCTGCAGTGAGCGCTGAGTTTTTGTGTTGTGGTTACTAGGGCTATCTGACAGCAGTGCAGCTCCTGTGCCGTGCACTCCTTTTCTATGGGTAACTAGGAAGAGTTGGCTAGCTTAGCAGCGAACTCAGCCGCTGATTCTACTTGGAAGGTGATGTTAACAGCAGCGGAAACGGATAGATCGTCTGGCTCTCGCACTGCTTGTGTGTTCGTCGATTGGATCCCTAATAAACTTGTCCTGCGTTATTCCAAACTTGCAGAAAGCTGCTAAGTCCCTCAATTTAGCAACATACTGATGTACAGACTCGCCCAAAACAGTGAAGAAGCATGGCTGTCTTGCGTGCATCACTGACGCCTTCTAATTCTAGAGCCAAAATATTTGTTTCAAAAGACTGTAACCAGTGGGTTCACTGCACTGAAGGCTCGCTGTGTAGAGCAAGGAAAGGGGAGTATTAATTATTAAGTATTAACTCTGGCAGTATTAATTCAGCAATTCTCGTCGCCAATTTTATATTTCAAGAAAGACGCAGACACAGAGTTGAAAACTGAGCAGCCTTGCTCCTTTATTCTAAGACACTCACAGAATGTATGGTTTCAATAACTGTATTTTAATTGAGTCAAGTCATTTATGGTGGTCAAAGTAATGGAACACAACATTTAATGCCCCAGAAGTATTTTACCTGAATTATTTACTGGCCATAATTATATTTATTAATTATTACACGATAATTTATTTTCTTTTCCCCAGTTCTGAAAACAACGTTATTTACATTGGACAATGACCAGTACTGTCCAAGGTTCCTTGTTGTGAGTGGTGCATGACCTCACTCCTTTTTCCACCTTTATGCGCAGTCCTGGAAAATAACCTCAGGGAATTTCACCTCTGACCAACGGTAATAAATACCTGCTTCTGTTTGCTTATCATGATTTATACGACACTATAGAACCATTGCAATCAAAGACTGGACTATTGCTAACTCAGGTGGCTTCTTAGGGTGGAGGCATCAAGCTTAAACATGGTTAAAGCTGAAATTTTATGTAAACTTGGATATTCTTTAATATGATCTGAATGCTAGAAAAGAGGAAGGGCACACGCATGCATATAGGATGGTCAACATCTCCCAGGTCGTCCCTCACTGACATCCACATAGGATGGTCAACATCTCCCAGGTCGTCCCT